>CAUYTI010077698.1:0-11077 GCA_963575145.1 Galago senegalensis
GGTCCCAGCTACTTGGGAGGCTGAGGCAGGAGACTCGCTTGAGCCCAGGAGTTGGAGGTTGCTGTGAGCTGTAATGCCACAGCACTCTACCCAGGGGGACAGCTTGAGGCTCTGTCTCAAAAAAAAAAAAAAAAAAAAAAATCACAGTAGCTATGTAAATACCACAGCACAAACTGAAATAAGCCCGTGTCCTTAAGTACTATGCCTACTACATTCCCTCAAACTCTCTGGATCTTACTTTTCTACTCTGTTACAAAAGAATGTAGTATAACTAAACTGTTCTATAGTTCATTGTGGCCTTTTAAGATGTTAACATTTTAGTTAAGTCTAAACCCTTTTCCCTAAATAAAAGAACATTGTATCAATAGGTCTAATTGGCCTCCTTGCTGAAACTTACACAAGTCAATAAAGTTGTTATTGTATGTGTAATGTATAAAGTAGAAATTCATTTATTAAACTTGTAAACAAAAGGGCCACTATTATAAATGGGTAAATTTAGATATTTGGGATTTATCTCTGATCTCTATGGTTGATTTCATGCTCCTTGGTATGTTTATAAAGAAGCCAGCCATAAAGTTTTATGAGTAAAACATAAGCCAGGTTACCAAATATTATATTTAAATCTCATGATAATCCTTTCAAATTCAGCTAATGTATCACTGTAGGGCTGAAGATACTAGGACACAAAGGAGCTGACTTATTGAGAGTCGCATAACTAATTCAGAGAGACATCAGTACTTGAACTCTTTGGGTTCTAAAACCTGTTCTATCCTGTCTACTCTGCTTCTTATTGTTCAATTATGAATATTCATGTATTAATGTCTCTCTTTCAATTTTGATATAAGAAAAATAAAGATACTAAATTAGCACTTTCTGGGGTATTTATGATTACCAACAAATATTTCCTGAGTACAGTAAGAAGATATATATTAAAATAAATACCCCCAATGCAAGAATACATATCATCAAAATATGGAAGTAATAAAAATTAAGCATTACAAAATTAAGGGAAAGAGAATCACTTTCAATTAGGATGATTAAAGAAGGCCTCAGAGAGATGATTATATGTGAATACAATAATACAGAGGAGACTGGCTTGGTGCCCATAGCATAGTGCTTATGGTGCCAGCCATATACACTGAGGGTGGGGGCTCAATCCTGGCCCAGACCAGCTAAACAGTTGCAACAAAAAAAACAGCCAGGCATTGTGGCAGGCACCTATAGTCTTAGTCACTTGGGAGCTGAGGCAAGAGAATCACTTGAGCCCAAGTTTGAGATTGCTGTGAGCTGCAATGTTACAGCACTCTATGGAGGGTGACACAGTGAGACTCTGTCTCAAACAAACAAACAAACAAAAAAAAAAAAACAGAGAACTGATTTCATTAGAAGAAACTTTTTTTTTTTGCAGTTTTTGGCCAGGGCTGGGTTGAACCCACCACCTCCGGCACATGGGGCCGGCATCCTACTCTTTTGAGCCACAGGTACCGCCCTAGAAGAAACTTTTTAAAAGTATGAAAAGGAAAAAGAAAATTCTAAGTAAAGGGAATGACATGAATGTAAGTCTGGAATCAAAATGTATGTTCAAGGTGAGGGTTATAGTCTATTCTGAGTAGAGTATAGGGGTCTTATTACTAATAAATAGGAAATATGTTCAAGCCAAACTGAGGAGAGATGTTGAATATAAGTTAGAAAATTTGGATTTGATCTAAAACTAAATGAAAGTCTGGATTTGACATAAAATGAAAAGGGAAGCCACCAAACATCTTTTAGCATAAAAATAAAAGGAAAGAACAGTGCTTTAATTGGGCGGTGCCTGCGGCTCAGTGAGTAGGACGCAGGCCTCATATACTGAGCAGCAATTTGGAACCCGGTCCTGGCCAAACTGCAGTAAAAAAAAAATAGCTGGGCATTGTGGTGGGCGCCTGTAGTTCCAGCTACTTGGGAGGCTGAGGCAAGAGAATGGCCTAAGCCCAAGAGCTGGAGGTTACTATGAGCTGTGACGCCACAGCACTTTACCAAAGGTGATAAGGTGAGACTCCGTCTCTAAAAAAAAAAAAAAAAAAAAGAATAGTGCTTTAATCAAATTAAACTGGGGATCAAGTTCAAGTTTCAGGGGAAAAAGTAATAATGGCCAGGAAGAAGAGATCAGTTAAAAGGTTTTAACATTTCTGTGATTATGAAAAAATGGAAAAAAATAGAAATCCTCCTGGCTTCCAAACATTTTTGAGAAAAAAATAAAAAGTATATATTACATAATATGTAAGTACTTGCTATGCTTCACCTCTGAAATTATATATAATATAATCTCCGTCTCTAACCACAACATTCTACTCTTAGCTCTTACTTTGTCATATTACTACACTAGCTCATATATCTGACGAATCCCTTCATCTCTCTACTTTCTGTGAGAAAATCAGCCTTTCCTGGCCTCACATTGTTCCAACCCCATGGTCAATATGTACTCAAACTATTCTTTTACCAGCATCCTCAATGTGAATTAACATTGAAATCTACTCTCACTTCTTAACTCAAGGGCCTAGAGAAAGCCTCACAAGCAATGCCTCATAGTAAGCCTTGTCTTACTGACAAAGTAAGAATTTCTAATATCTGTCACTTATGAACCTCCCAAATGAACACTTCTTAGTCTTTAACTTATTTAACATCTGATAATATTGAATATCACCTATCTTCTTGAAATTCTTGGATTAAATCAGTTACAATTAAATATGCACTTAAACCCTAAAAATAGGCTGTGGGAGTCAGCATTTTTAAATTTAAAAAATAAAAACAAACTTTTACATCCAATTCTTCTTTTAACTTCCTAAATTGTAAAGCACTAGATACTAAACACAGAAAGGTTACTGGTGAAATTTGCTAATATTTGTTATAAAATATTCATTTAGGACATAAAATTCTGATTCAGAAAAAAACAAACAAGCAAAGAGCTACAAATCAGAGAAAGCCAAAATGTCCCCTTAGGAGAATGAAAATAAGTATGCCATAAACATCAGTAGACTAAATGGTGATGACAAAGCCTTTAAAAATACAGTGAAAATTCTCTCTTGCTACTAGTTTTAAAAAATATATATGTAAACATAAATACAAAAGTAATCTCTTTCAGGATTTACATTTCTGACAATGATTGATCATATACTTAATGAACAATTAAAACAGGGTTAAGGTAGGTTCAAAGAGTAAATAAATTACTCAAAATAAATTTAATGTGTTTAAGAAGATTTTTTCACAAATACTGCAAATCTCATGACTATAATTCAGATCTTACTATTTAGAATTTTATAATAACAGAGAAAAAGGCTGAGTACAAAGTTTTTCTTTAGGCAACATATTTCCTTAAAAATAATAGAAATTAATACTTTAAATAAAACTAAAAATGAAAAACATCAGCTTGGTGCCTGTAGCACAGTGGTCATATAAACTGAGGCTGGTGGGTTAGAAACGGGCCCCCAGGCCAGTTAAACAACAATGACAACTGCAACGAAAAAGCATTGTGGTGGATGCCTGTAGTCCCAGCTACTTGGGAAGCTGAGGTAAGAGAATCGCTTAAGCCCAAGAGTTTGAGGTTGCTATGAGCCACAACCTCGCAGCATACTACCAAACGTGACATAGTGAGACTGTCTCAAAAAAAGAAAAAAAGAAAGAAAAACATCACTTACTTAAGAGAATTATCCTTTTTCAAACAAGTCTCTGTATTTGGAAGACTCTGTAAATCATCTAAGTATCAATAAAGAATTAAAGCAAGATGCCTAAGAATTCTATCAAGGCTATGTTTTCATAATCTTTCCTTAATAATTCATTATAGTCTCAAGTAATTTTATTTTATTTTTCTTAATGTAACCCTTAAATATTTTGCCATTTTTTGATAAAAACATAAACTAAAAAATGATGATGTTCAGAGTATGATTCACACTGAAATATATTAGTATAATTCGGCCTATAATTTCAGTTATGAATTACAAGTAATTTTCATCTTAAATGTTCTTTAAATCCTTTGAAGTAATACTTTAAAAGTACTTAAATAACTAGAAGTATGAGAAATGATTCACTGAAAATGTGAACACTCAACTACTGCTTAAAGAAATAATAATAGTTTTAAATTACAAGTATTTCCTAATTCAATTCTCATTCTCAGATAAAATAAAATATCTTTAAAATTCAACTATAATTTTGGTCTTACTGTGATCAATGTGGTCAATCTTGTGACATCACTGTTGAGAAACCTGCAATAGGAAAACAGAATTAGCAATCAGCTGAATCATACTTAAGAAATTTCAGAAACTAAAGTTTTAGAATTTTTGTCTTTCTTAATGCCATAAATCTTATTTAAATTCATCCAAATTATCAGGAATTGTACAATTAGCATGACACAGGTAAGCACAAAATGCCTGAGTTTATTTGTAGGTCATTATTTATTATAGTATGGCAGGTTATATTTCACTTTATAATCAGCAACACACTATGGTATTAAAAAATTAATACAGCAGGGGGAAGGACAAGATGGCCAACAGACACCAACCTCCAAAAGAAGCTCCTTTCCAGAGGGAAGGATAATGTCCGAAAAATACCCAATAAAGTTGAAGATTGGGAGCCCAGCTGAGAAACAAGAGTGATATCTGCAGGACACCTCTGCTGAGGCAAGTTGTGACTCCAAGAAAGCAATTTACAGGTACATAATACATCCCAAAGGAAAAGTGTCCAACCCCGCCCCAAAGAAAGTCGTGTTTTTCTCTTTGCTTTCTCTTCTTGTGCTCCTCTAAGTTTTCTACAGGCAAGCGGTGAACTGAGGATATATTATCTCACCCCACGTGTGAGAGCTACAGAAAGGGGGGTCTACTCCCCTAGAGGGACCATGAGATTCTGAAAACTCTCTCATCTGGCAGAAAAATCAAACAAATGTTTTCACTGCCATTTTGAATTTCCAGTCCACCCTTCCCCCCTTGCCTACAGAGACAGTGAGGGGAGCCCAAGAGCAGCGTCCCCCACCCCTGTGGGACCAAGTGCCCAGTCCCGGTCCCGTAGTCAGAAACCTGATAGACCTGCACGTTGGGCAGGTAGGGGCAGAGGACTCCCCCATTCTAGGCACCTGCGCGGGAGGCCCCAGAACTGCTTGCAAGGGCTGTGCACCTCCCACGGGTGGTAGCAGAGGAGTCCCCACGCTCTGGGTGGGCCCAGAACTACTTGCTAGAGCCCCATGCATCCCTGTGGGCAATGGGGAAGGAGTCCACTGCTCCAGGCTCCCGCTCTGAAAGAGCCAAGCACTGCTTGCTAGAGCCATGCACATCCAGTGAGGGGTGGCGGAGGAGTTCTGCGTTCCAGGTACTGGTGCCAGGCAGTCCCAGGCACAGAAGATTAACAGACTGCCCCAGCCTGTGCTGGGCTTGCCCATTGGAACCTTGGCAAAATTTCTATAATAAACACTTCTGGTTCAAAAAAAAAAAAAAAAAAAAAAAGATAAGGAAGGATCGCAACTGCTCCCTGGAAAAAGTGCACCTGGCCTGGGTTTCTGACATAGATGTGTATGGGTCCTCAGAAGTCATCGAGTCCAACCTCCTCATTTTACATATGTGGAAACTGAGGCCTAGAGAGTAAGGGACTTGTCCAATATGAGTTAGGAGGGCCAAGACAGTCTCCTGACCACAGTACAAAGGCCATCGCCCTTCACAGACAGGGGGACGCTACAGTACAGGCCGCTGTGCCCAAGCAGTTTGACTCCTTGACACGTCCCAGAAAGCGTCTCCAGTTCCCAAGCCTGGCCCAAAGGCGGCGCCTGTGGCTCAGTGAGTAGGGAGCCGCCCCATATATCGAGGGTGGTGGGTTCAAACTCAAACCCGGCCAAACTGCAACAACAACAACAAAAATAGCCGGGCGTTGTGGCGGGTGCCTGTATTCCCAGCTACTCGGGAGGCTGAGGCAAAAGAATCACTTAAGCCCAGGAGTTGGAGGTTGCTGTGAGCTGTGTGACGCCATGACACTCTAACAAGGGCAACAAAGTGAGACTGTCTCTACCAAAAAAAAAAAAGTGTCCCTGTCTGGATTTTCTTGAATCTCCGCCACACCCTATTAAGGCTAATGGCCGCCGCCGGAGTGAGGGGCAACTTCCCCAATCACTCGGGTTGTAGGGGAAGGGCTGTTTCGTGACACCGTTGCCAGACATGCAAAGTACTTGCCCACATCGTCTGGGCATGTGCGAGCAGGCGGGAGGTGTGAGAGCCCGCGGGGACCGGCAGGGCGCGTGCGCGGCAGCCCCGGCATCAGATTGGTTGCCATGGGCAGGGGGGCGGAGTCCTGCGTGCCGCGCGTCCTCCGGCCGCAGCTTCCGTGTCGCAGCCCCAGCCCTGGATTCCTAGCGGGAGCTGGAGTCCCAGCGGTGGCCCGCTCGCGGCAGGGCCGGGACCGGAGCTAGGAGCCGGAGACAGAAGCCTGGCTGAGGCGGCTACGTCTCTACGAGGTGACAGCCCAGCGACGCCTTGCCCTGACCCCCGCCCGCGGATAGGGGTGAGCCTTGCTCTGCCTGGGCATCCCGGAGAGTAGAGGTTGGACCTCGGTTATTGACAGTCACAGCCCTGACCCCTCCCACCAGCTCCGACCTCGAGTTGGCCGAGGGACACCCCACCCAAGTCTGCACACTTGGTCCCACCTTGCAGGGCTCTTTAGCCTTACAGACCCAACCCGGGACCCCTTCCCTTAATCTTTGAGAGCTTGTGGACACCTCCACCTCCTCATCCCTGGACCCCCAGTAACTGCTTTTCTCTTTTCCTTCGCAGATGGACGGGACAGAAGGCAATGCCGAACAGCCCGGGCCCGCAGAGCGGTCCCATCGAAGCAGCGTGTCCTCCGTGGGAGCCCGAGGTGGGTCCCTGTCGGCCTCTCTTACCCTCTAACCCTTTTGGGACACCAGTCTCGGGCAAGTGGCTCTGGTTTTTGTTCTTTTTCATTAAAGATAATCTTACATATACTTTAAGAAATAAGGTACATTAAGATATGGGAAACTCGGCTTGGCGCCTGTGGCTCATGCGGCTAAGGCGCCAGCCACATACACCTAAGGTGGTGGGTTCGAATCCCCAACCCGGGCCCGCCAAACAACAATGATGGCTGCAACCAAAAAAAAAAGGCCAGGCGTTGTGGCGGGCTCCTGTAGTCCCAGCTACTTGGGAGGCTGAGGCAGGAGACTCGGTTTAGCCCAGGAGTTGGAGGTTGCTACGCCATGGCACTCTACCCAGGGGGATAGCTTGAGGCTTTGTCTCAAGAAAAAAAAAAGATATGGGAAACTCACCGAAGTAAGTCAAAGCACTTGGCTCTGTCACTAGCTTAGTGGCCAAGTGGAGTCTTCTTAAATCTCACTCTCCTTATTTATAAAATGGGCATTTCAGCCATGCATGGTGGCTCACATGTGTTATCCTAGCACTCTGAGAGGTCAAGGTGGGTGGATAGTTTGAACTCATCAGTTCGAGAGCAGCCTGAGCAAAAGCAAGACCCCATCTCTACTAAAAATAGAAAAACCAAGGCAAGAGAATTGCTTGAGCCCAAAGGGTGAAGGTTGCTGTGAGCTATGACGCCACAGCACTCTACCCAGGGCAACAGCTTGAGGCTCTGTCTCAAAATTAAAGTAAAATAGGGATTTCATATAGCTGTGAAATTCAAATATGATCACATGAATGAAAAGTGACACCTTTCATTCGGTGGCACATCTTAGCTCAGTGGGTAGGGTGCCGGTCACATACACTGAGGCTGGAGGGTTTGAATATGGCCTGGGCTAGCTAAAATCAACAATGACAACTGCAACAAAAATATAGATGGGTGTTGTGGTGGACATCTGTAGTCACAGCTACTTGGGAGGCTGAGGCAAGAGAATCGTTTAAGCCCAAGAGTTTGAGGTTGCTGAGAGCTCTGACACCACGGCACTCTACTGAGGGCAGCATAGTGAGACTCTGCCTCAAAAAAAAAAAAAAAAAAAGGAAAAGTAACATCTTCACAGTGGCTCATGCCTGTAATCCTAGCACTTTGGGAGGCCGAGGCAGGTGGATTGCCTGAGCTCAGGAGTTTGAGACCAGCCTGACCAAGAGTCAGGCCCTGTCTCAAAAAAATAGCTGAGTGTTGTGGTAGGCACCTATACTCCCAGCTACTTGGGAGGCTGAGGCAAGAGAATTGTTTGAGCCCAAGAGTTTGAGGTTGCTGTAAGCTATGACACTATGGCATTCAACTCCAGGGCAACTGAGTGAGACTCTGTCCCCTAAAAAAGAAAAAGCTATCTTAGCACTGAGGGAAGCTGAGGTGGGTGGATTGCTTGAAGTCACAAGTTCAAGACCAGCCTGAGCAAAAGCGAGATCTCATCTCTACTAAAAATAGAAAAACTCAGCTTGGCGCCTGTGGCTCAAGTGGCTAAGGCACCAGCCACATACACCTAAGGTGGCGGGTTTGAATCCAGCCCAGGTCCACCAAAACAACAATGATGGCTGCAACAACAAAAAAAATAGCCGGGCATT
The DNA here is from genome assembly GCA_963575145.1 of Galago senegalensis. Taxonomy (NCBI): domain Eukaryota; kingdom Metazoa; phylum Chordata; class Mammalia; order Primates; family Galagidae; genus Galago; species Galago senegalensis. The sequence continues at coordinate 8,502 of CAUYTI010077698.1, forward strand.
GTGGTGGGCGCCTGTGGTCCCAGCTACTTGGAAGGCTGAGGCAGGAGACTCACTTGAGCCCAGGAGTTGGAGGTTGCTGTGAGCTGTGATAGCACAGCACTTTACCCAGGGGGATAGCTTGAGGCTCTGTCTCAAGAAAAAAGAAAAACTGAGGTAAGAGGATCACTTGAGCCCAAGTTGAATGTTTCTCTGAGCTATGACACCATGGCACTCTACCCAGGGCTACCCAGGAGGACAGCTTGAGACTGTCTCAGGGAAAAAAAAGTGATATCTTCACTTTCTTTGTTCCATTCCTTTCTCACAAACAGCCTTTTGAAAACAGGTCATTCTTTGTTTTCTAGGGAGGAAATTAGGCCCTATAGAGGTTAAGTCACAAGCTATTGACGCCCTCCAGGTGATCACATTATATGAGCCTTCAGTGCCCCACTTTTCCCTGCCTGAGAGGTGGATTTGAACCTTCCCCTCTTGGGCGTGATGTCTCTCAGAGTAGCTGTTGGAGCAAAATAGACTAGGAGTTTGAGAAACACCTTCACTTGTATTCGAAATAAACTGTGACCTTCCTTGTCACAGGCTTCACCTCCTTAGATTCATAGCCACTCTGTGAGGCAGGGGTATTAGCTCTGCTTTTACAGATGAGGCAGCTGTTACTCAAGCTGACTTGTTGAAATCAACCGGCTAGCCAGGAACCAGACAGAGAATGGAATCCGATTGTGTGGGCCTCCAAGTTCAGTGTTCCTTCACTAGGCTGGTGGTTCCAGGTGTGGGGATTTGAATCTGCCTACTCTTCCAAGACTCTCCTTTTGGCTCTGGGCTCCAAATGCAAGACCCACAGGTTGTCACAAAGAAATGCTCAGTTGTTGAGGTTGTGCTTCCCTAGCCTGCTTACAGCTGTCTGAAAGGCCCCAGTATTGACTCCTAAATCTTGGAGAATCCTAAGGAAGCCAACACCTGGAATTTTCTTTAACTTGGGGTGACCTAAGTAATCCTCTGTTCCTTAGCCTGGGCCAGAGAGACACAGAGACCAGCTACCCCTACACCCTGATAAGGTAACTGCTATAACCTCAGGATGGATTCAGCCTATTTCTACCTCAGTTCCCCACCTATGGAATGTTCTCATTCAGGGCAGAAGCACAGCAGAGTCCCTGGGCTGCCATGGGAGTTGGGAGGGGGGCTGTGATGGCCTGCCCTAATTTGAACCTTGGGGATTAGAGTGAGGCTCGTTTCTGGGCCAGAGTTGCTGGGTTTCTGGGTGGTTTTGAGTGTCTCAAAGTCCTAAGTGATAGCATTTCTTTTTTTTTTTTTGAGACAGTCTCATTTTTGTTGCCCCTGGTAAAGTGCTGTGCCATCATAGCTCACAGCAACCTCAGACTCCTGGGCTCAAGTGATTCTCTCTCTTTTCTTTTTTCTTGAGTTTATTTTTTTTTTGGCTGGGGCTGGGTTTGAACCCACCACCTCTGGCATATGGGGCCAGTGCGCTACTCCTTTGAGCCATAGGTGCTGCCCTCAAGCGATTCTCTTGCTTCAGCCTCCCAAGTAAGCTGGGTCTACAGGTGCCTGCCACAATACTCGGCTTTTTTTTTTTTTTTTTTTGAGACAGAGCCTCAAGCTATCCCCCTGGGTAGAGTGCCATGGCTTCACTGCTCACAGCAATCTCCAACTCCTGGGCTCAAGCGAGTCTCCTGCCTCAGCCTCCCAAGTAGCTGGGACCACAGGCGCCCACCACAACACCCGGCTATTTTTTGGTTGCAGCCATTATTATTGTTTGGTGGGCCCGGGCTGGGGATTCGAACCCGCCACCTTAGGTGTATGTGGCTGGCGCCTTAGCCACTTGAGCCACAGGCACCGAGCCAATACTCAGCTATTTTTAAGATGAAGTCTCATTCTGGCTCAGGCTGGTCTCGAACTTGTGAGCTCAGGCAGTCCACCTGCGTTGGCCTTCCAGAGTGCTAGGATTTACAGGTGTGAGCCACCCCACCTGACCCGAGATAGCGTACTTTTTTTTTTTTTGAGGCAGAGCTTCAAGCTATTGCCCTGGGTGGAGGGCTGTGGTAAGACAGCTCACAGCAACCTCCAACTCCTGGGCTTAAGAGATTCTGTTGCCTCAGTCTCCTAAGTAGCTGGGACTACAGGCACTCACCACAACACCCAGCTATTTTTTGATTGTAGTTGTCATTGTTGTTTGACAGGCCCAGGCTGGATTCGAAGCTCTGATGTATATGGGTAGCACCTTAGCCACTTGAGCTACAGGCTCCAACCCACAAGATAGCATTCTTTTTTTTTTCTTTTTTTTGCGACATAGCCTTAAGCTGTCGCCCTGGGTGGAGTGGGCCATGGCGTCACAGTTCACAACAACCTCCAGCTCTGGGGCTTAGGCAAATCTCTTGCCTCAGCCTCCCGAGTAGCTGGGTCTACAGGTGCCCGCCAGATTGCCCGGCTATTTTTTTTTTTTGGAGACAGAGCCTCAAGCTGTCCCCCTGGGTAGAGTGCCGTGGCATTACAGCTCACAGCAACCTCCAACTCCTGGGCTCAAGCGAGTCTCTTGCCTCCGCCTCCCAAGTAGCTGGGACCACAGGCGC
>CAUYTI010077700.1:0-32872 GCA_963575145.1 Galago senegalensis
GCTCTTGGGCTTAGGGCCATTCTCTTGCCTCAGCCTCCTGAGTAGCTGGGACTACAAGCACCCACCACAATACCCAGCTATTTTTTTGTTGCAGTTTGGTGGGGGCCAGGTTCAAACCTGCCACCCTCGGTATATGGGGCCAGTGCCCTACTCACAGCCACAGGCACTGTCCTGCATTAAATTTTAATAGGAAGGCCCAGGCTGCTCTGCTGAGAACAGAGAGACAACAAGTGCAAAGTGGAGGTAGACTAACTATTGCAATGCACTATGATCTCTAATGTGTATATATGATTTTGTGTTGGAGTTGTCACCTCTGCATGTTTTCTTCCTTTCTTTCTTTCTTTCTTTTTTTGAGACAGAGCCTCAAGCTATCCCCCTGGGTAGAGTGCCGTGGCATCAGAGCTCACAGCAACCTCCAACTCCTGGGCTCAAGTGAGTCTCCTGCCTCAGCCTCCCAAGTAGCTGGGACCACAGGTGCCCACCACAATGCCCAGCTATTTTTTAGATGCAGCCATCATTGTTGTTTGGCGGGCCTGGGCTGGAATCGAACCCAACACCTTAGGTGTATGTGGCTGGCGCCTTAGCCACTTGAGCCACAGGCGCCAAGCCCACATTTTGGTAATTCTAACAATCTCTCAAATGTTCTCATTATTATTATATCTGTTACGGTGGTCTGTGATCAGTGATCTCTGGTGTTCTTATTGTAATTGTTCTTGAGATGCCACTATCCACACCTATGTAAATCAACAAACTTAATCCATAAATGTTGAATATGTACCACTGGCTGTACCCCTGTACTCTATGGATTGAGGAATAATTTTGACTTTCAAGTCTTTTTTTTTTTTTTTTTTTTTTTGCAGTTTTTGGCCAGGGCTGGGTTTGAACCCACCACCTCTGGCATATGGGGTCGGAGCTCTACTCCTTTGAGCCATAGGCGCTGCCCAACTTTCAAGTCTTTATTAAAGAAACACATTTCCAGTCTGGTCTGAGCACAGTGGTGTTCACCACCAATTGCAAAGGTCTTTGTTCCTTCGCCACTCCCACTGGGTCAACTGACCACCCTAAAAGAAAAAGGAAAAAAATCTAGCATGGTGGTGCACACCTGTAGTCCTAGCTACCAGAGGAGGCTGAGGCAGGAGGATCACCTGAACCCAAGAGTTAGAGGTTGCTGTGAGCTATGATGACACCATGGCACTCTACCCAGAGTGACAGAATGAGACTCTGTGTCACAAAAAAAAAAGCACAGGAGGGCGGCGCCTGTGGCTCAAAGGAGTAGGGCGCTGGCCCCAGATACCAGAGGTGGTGGGTTCAAACCTGGCCCTGGCCAAAAACTGTCAAAAAAATAAAAATAAAAACAGGCTAGGCACCCACAGCTCAGTGGTTAGGGTGCCAGCCACCTGCTCCAGGGCTGGTGGGTTCTAACCGGGCCCAGACCTTCTAAACGGAAAAAAAAAGAAAAAATAGCCAGGCATTGTGGCAAGCACCAGTAGTCCCAAGTACTAGGGAGTCTGAGGCAAGGGAATTGCTTAAGCCCAAGAGTTTGAGGTTGCTGTGAGCTTCATTCTACCGAGAGTGACAATGTAAGACTCTGTCTCAATTAAAAAAAAAAAAAAAAAAAACAAGGGTCTGGAAGAATTTGATTCCAACCCTCATGGACGACTTTGAAGGGTTCAAGACTTAAGTAAGGGAATTAATAACAGATGTGTTGGAAATATCATGAGAACTAGATTAGAAGTCAAGCCTGAAGGGTGATGTCTGTCTCTCAGTGGGTAGGGTGCCGGCCCCATATACCGAGGGTAGTGGGTTTGAACTCGGCCGGGCCAGCTAAAACAGCAATGACAACTGCAACAAAAAGAAAGCCGGGCATTGTTATGGGGGTCTGTGGTCCCAGCTGCTCAGGAGGCTGAGATAGGAGAGTCACTTGAGCCCAAGAGTTGGAGGTTGCTGTGAGCTGTGACGCCATAGCACTCTACCAAGAGTGACAAAATGAGACTCTGTCTCAAAAAAAAAAGAAGTGGAGCCTGAAATTTTGATTGAATTGCTACAATCTCATGATAAAATTGGAATATTGAGTTGTTTCTGGCTTGGCGACCATAGCACGGTGGTTACAGTGCTGGCCACATGCACCAAGGGGGCAGGTACAAACCCGGCCTGGGCCTGCTAAAACAATAACAACTGCAACAAAAAAATAGCCAGGCATTGTGGCAGGCACCTGTAGTCCCAGCTACTTGGGAGGCTGAGGCAAGAGAATCTCTTAAGCCCAAGAGTTTGAGGTCACTGTGAGCTGTGATGCCACAGTACTCTACTGAGGGCAACATTACAAGACTATGTCTCAAAAAAAAGAAAAAGAAAAGAGTTACTTCTATGGATGAGCAAAGAGAGTGGTTTCTTGAGTTGGAAGGTACTCCTGGTGGAGATACTGTGAGCATTATAAAAGTGACAACCCAAGATTTAGAATAAGCTTAATTGGTAAAGGAATGAGAGGATCAATTCGACTTTTTTTTTTGTTTTTTTTTTTACTATAGCAAGATAGATATAAAATTTTTTTACTATTTACTGAATTTATTTATTTTTTAAATTTTTTTTGTTGGATCATAATTGTGTACATTAATTCTATCATAGGATACAGTGTGTTGCTTCCATATGCAGTTTGGAAAACTCTCATCCAATCAACTCCACTTTGAAACAAGTTCTACCATGGATAAAAGGCTATCAGTCAGCATCTCGTGCTACAGAGAAATCTTTCACAAAAGGAAGAATCAATGCAGAAGGCTTTGTTATTGGTCTTTTTTTAAGAGATGGAGTCTCACTTTATCACCCTCAGTAGAGTTCCTCAGCCTCCTGAGTAGCTGGGACTACAGGTGCCCACCACAATGCCTGGCTATTTTTAGAAACAGGGTTTCGCTCTTGCTCTCAGGTGATCCACCCACCTTAGCCTCCCAAAGTGCTAGGATTACAGGCGTGAGCCACCACACATCTATCTTTAAAATGGCTTTTCAGGTATGGTGGCTCACACCTGTAATTTTAGCATTTGGGGGAGGCTGAGGTAAGGGGAAAGCTTGAGGCCAAGAGTTTGAGACCAGTGTGGGCAATATATTGAGACCCCCATCTCTGTGAAAGAAAGACAGGAAGGGAGAGGAGAGGGGAGGGGAGGAGAGGAGAGAAGAGAAAGAACGATCCTTCAGGTGTGGCAGTGCATGCACACCTCTAGTCCCCACTCCTTGAGAGGCTGAGGCAGACAGAGGGCAGCTTGAGCCCAGGAGTGTGAGGGTGCATTAAGCTATTTTGACACTACTACACTCTAGCCTGGGCATCAAAGTGCAACACTTTCTAAAAACAAAACAAAAGAAACAGAAAAAAGCAAGCAAACAAAACACCCCACCAAAACCCTAAACCCCAAGAAACCCTAAAAAAGAATGTTCAAAAAAAAATAAAACTTCACAATAAAAATTCATAACCAGGGGCGGCGCCTGTGGTTCAGTGGGTAGGGCGCCGGCCCCATATACCAAGGGTGGCATGTTCAAACCTGGCCCTGACCAAATTGCAACAAAAAAATAGCCGAGCGTTGTGGTGGGCACTTGTAGTCCCAGCTACTTGGGAGACTGAGCAAGAGAATTGCCTAAGCCCAGGAGTTGGAGGTTGCTGTGAGCTGTGTGACGCCATGGCCCTCTACCAAGAGCAATAAAGTGAAACTCTGTCTCTACAAAAAAAAAAAAAAAATTCATGACCTGGAAACAACCCACCTATCTATCAACAGGAGAATGGATAACTAAATTGTAGTATATTCATAGAAAGAGCTGGGACTAAGAAATACCAAGGAATGAACTAGTGATACATACAAAACATGGATCCAGCTTAAAAACATTACACAGGCCTATCACGGAGATAGTGCAGGTTTGGTTCCAGACCACTGTAATAAAGTGAATATTGCAATAAAGTGAGTCACATAAATTTTTTGGCTTCCCAGTGCATATAAAAGCTATGTGTATACTCTGCATAGTCTATTATGTGTGCAACAGCAGTATATCTAAAAAACAATGTACATATCTTAATTTAAGAATGCTTTATTGGGTGGTGCCTCTGGCTCAAGGAGTAGGGCACTGGCCCCATATACTGGAGGTAGTGGGTTCAAACCTGGCCCCAGCCAAAAACTGCAAAAAAACCACAGTGCTTTATTGCTAGAAAATGCTAATAATTATCTGAGCCATCAGCAAGTTGTAATCATTTTGCTGCTGGAGGGCAGCAGTGTTTTTCTCAGTGTTGAAGAGGGCTGACTAATCAGGATAGTGGTTGCTGAAGATTAGAGTGGTTGTGGTGATTTCTTAAAATAAAACAATAATGGGCGGCGCCTGTGGCTCAGTGGTTAGGGCGCTAGCCCCATATACCGAGGGTGGCGGGTTCAAACCTGGCCCTGGCCAAACTGCAACAAAAAATAGTAGCCGGGCATTGTGGCAGGCGCCTGTAGTCCCAGCTGCTTGGGAAGCTGAGGCAAGAGAATCGCCTAAGCCCAGGAGTTGGAGGTTGCTGTGAGCTATGATGCTATAGCACTCTACCAAGGGCGACAAAGTAACACTCTTGTCTCCAATAAATAAATCAATAAGATAGGAGATGGGGTAACATGGGTACCTAACGGATGGAGATGTTCCTGCAGGGAGGAGAAAACTGATGCGGAAAAGAGAGCTCATCTCCCAGGAATAACTCTGGGGATGGTGGAACCCTCACAACCAAATCCTTCTCCACATTATTCAGAGTGTGCACGTTTTCTACGGTTTCTTTGAAGGAGACGCCAGCCCAGGATCTGCTATGACAGTGAGGCTGAAGAACTTGAGCAAGAGGCTGTACTTCCCCCAGCACAGCCCAGACTTGGTGAGGCTGCGCTCCACGGTCTCGGCCGAGTAGCTCCCCCGGCAAGTCCAACTTCCTGGGTGATCAGTCTCTGTGTCTTAGATATCTCTGCCGGCCCATTAACAAACCAGAACGCGGCATGCCGTAGGAGCCCATTGGATTCCTGCTTAATAGATGTTTGCTGAATTGAATTGTTTCTGGCCCATGAGGAAGCAGCCCCGAGGCCCCTGGAAAGTTGGGAGGGAAGAAGGCGGCAGTGGGATGGGAGATGGAGTGGGGGACCCAATCCTCTAGGTCCGTGCACCGGCACCCGGCAACTCTACATGCAGCCACCAGAGGGCAGTGCCAGCCCACGTACCGTCCCACCCAGCTTTCTCACCTGCGGGCTGGACCGGCAGGAAGCTGAGTAGGTGGGTTGACTCCATTTCACAGATGGAGAAAGAGGGCTTACCTGTCGCTCCAGCATAAGCATCCTGGGCTGCTGGATAGATAGATGTCTGCCCAGGAGCCCCAGGCCACTCTGTGATATCCTGACTACTGCCCTCCTTCCCTGCTGCTCCCGGGGGAGGTCAAGCCAAGCAAAGACCCTCAGTCTCCTGCCCTCCCTCTCAATTTACACCCTCTGACCCCTCTGGACCAGAGAGGGAATAGGAAGGGGCAGACTGGTCAAGCTGCAGCACCAGGCACACTGCCTACCTAATTAGGCACACACCCCATGAACCCCATGAATGTGGGGCACATAACTCAGATATCTTGCACACCAGGCCCCTTCCCCCTTCCTCTCCCCATAGAAGGAGCCCTGAGGGTTAGTGCCAGGAACCTGGGCCAGGCACCAGGATTACCTTCTGCATCAGTCAGGAGAGCAGGATGGAGGGGGAGACCTTCCCAGGCCTGGGCAGCCTTCTTCCTTCTCCTGGGCCCTCTTCCCCACTAGAACCAGACAGTGGCTACCTGCCTCTATCCCCACACCCAGTCCCAACCCTTCTTCACATCACTGGAAGAGAGCAGGGTACTAAAGGCCCAGGCCTCTCCCACTCAGGGCCGCTTTTCCTTTACTACTCGCCCCAAGTCAGCTAGACTTCTAGGGTACTGGTTTGGGGTGAGGAGGTGGGGCCTGAGTCCCTCCCCTGCTGTCCTCAGGTTTCCATGGCCACCTGCTGGCCAGGACTGAGGGAGAGAAGCAAGGAGAAAGGATGGCTGTGGAACCTACTCTTCCCCACCTCCCTTCCACACAACCTGTGGGCTGGGCTTGGGCCTGCTCTGGGTGTTTGAGTCTGACTCTTCTGAAGTACCCTGCCTGCTCCCCAGGTCCAGACTTGTGTTCCACCCTGTCCTGGCTTCCCTGCCAGTCTCTGCCTAGTCACAGTATAAGATCATTTAGTAACAAGAGCAGCGTCTGTTTTGCTCACTTTTGTATTCTTAGGACTCCACTTAGGCATCCAGTAAAGATTTGCTGAATGAACGAACACATTGATGGATTCTCTGGGTGTGGGGTACTGGGTGGCAATCACCCTGGGAGAGGCTCCGGAGAGAACTGACTTGCCCAGTCAGGTGAGAGCCTAGGACTCTGGACTCCCAGGCCAGTGCTCCCCATCCCACGGCACAGGTGACCTAACACAGGTGAGCCCTATCAGGAAACCACAAGGGGCACCTGTTGGGAAAGGGTGAAGCCTGGCAAGGATGAGAGCTGCAGATTCCCAGGGGTGACCCTCAGCTGAGTCAAGTCCCCCATTTCTCCCTGAGGGCCCCTCAGCCCAGCCCCCACCAAAAGAACCAGAACTGGGGGCCTGGGCTTGACCTGGTGAGGAGCTGTGTCCAGCAAGCAAGTCAGGGGGTCCCTGAGCTGGGAGGCTTTATGGGAAACAGTTGGGAGCCACAGCACCCACTGTGAGGAAGGGCTGGACAGGGACTGCCAGGGTGGGTGGCTAGTCTGGGAGAATGCTTTCTGGCCTTTTGGCCTCTCTGAGCTACCTCTGGGTTTAGGGAGAACAGGAAGGAGCCCTTCACTCCCTGACTTATGTCCTCAGAGTTAACAACTCCCTCTGATCCTTGTGTCCAGGTCCAGGATCTGAACGCTTCCAGGGACAATTCATGGGACTGAAGACAGAGACAGGGAGAAGCACCTATTCACTGAGCCCTAAATAGGTGCCATTTCTTGGATATATTTCATTTTATCAGCACTGGAAGGAAAAAATATGACTATTTTATAGATGAAAAACTGAAGCCCAGAGAACTCAAGCAACTTATCCAAGGCCACACAGCCAGGAAGCCTCAGGGAAGTAGGCTCACAAAGGTTTGTCTTATGTGCTGTACTCTGCCTCCCAGACTAGGGAGAGGCTAGATATACTCATGGGACTTCCTTCCATAAGCATAATAGTAGCCACAAGTCTGGCTACTAGATCTTTATTATATTAACAAAGACAGTCGGATACAAGCCTGTAGTCCCAGCTACTCAGGAAGCCGGGGCAGGGAAATCATTTGAGCCCAGGAATTCGAGGTGGCTATGAGTAATGACATCACTGCAATCCAGCCTGGGCAATGGATCATGTCTCAGAGAAAAAAACAAACTAACAAAGACACTCAGATATCACTATGTGACAAATTTTAAAATACTTTGATAACTATATTTGACTAAATAGGCTTCCTTTACAATCTTAGGTATTTTATCTTAGGCCTTTAAAGACACATGAAGAAGGGATCGGTGGGCTTCTCCAGACTACCAAAGGAACCCAGGGCATGAAAATAGTTAAGGTTCCTAGGCCAGAAAAAACATTAAGAAGCATTTATGGGGGTGGTGCATGTGGCTCAGTGGGTAGGGCGCCAGCCCCATATACCGAGGGTGGAGGGTTCAAACCCGGCCCCTACCAAACTGCAACAAAAAAATAGGCACCTGTGGTAGTCCCAGCTACTCAGGAGGCTGAGGCAAGAGGATCGCCTAAGCCCAGGAGTTGGAGGTTGCTGTGAGCTGTGTGACACCACAGCACTCTACTGAGGGCGATAGAGTGAGACTCTGTCTCTACAAAAAAATAAAAAAGGAAGAAACATTTATGGGTAAAGCCATACAATGCCTGATGTTTGCTTAAAGAGACTAAAAAATCAGGGTGGTAGATGAAACAAGAACGGTAGAACATAACAGCTGTGAAGGTGAGTGCTGGGCACGTGGGAATTCGTGTTTCTGCCCTCTCTACTTTTATGTATGTTTGAAATTTCCCTAATAAAAAGTTTGTAAACATGTGCATGTAAAAAGGTACTATTTCTTACATGTAGATAAGCAAAAGATTTTTTTTTTCTTTTGAGACAGAGTCTTACTGTGTCGCCCTTGGTAGAGTGCTGGGGCATCACAGCTCACAGCAACCTCAAACTTTTGGATTTAAGCAATTCTCTTGCCTCAGCCTCCCAAAGTAGCTGGTGCCCACCACAATACCCAGGTATTTTTTTGTTGCTGTTGTCATTTGTTGTTTAGCAGGCCCGGGCCAAGTTCAAACTCACCAGCCTGGGTGTATGTGACTGATGCCCTACCCACTGAGTACTGGCACTTCCCAACAGAAGATTTTTAAATCACCTATAATTCTGTGGTCACTTAAACCAACCACTATTGACTTTGCGGTGGAGTGTCCAAGCGTATACTTTGTTGTCTTTTGTTCTCTTTATCATCTATCAGTGTGCGCATGTTGACAAATGAGGATTTCTAGCCTGGCCTCAGGGCCTCCCAGTAAATACATAAATAAGTAAGTAAGTAACACCTTAGCTGCCCTGCCCTGACTTACAGACGGCTGGTGGGAGGGAACTTGCTCCCAGAGACACCTCCCTTCCAGGTGGAACTAGGATGGTTCTTCTTGCCTGTACATTCATTTGTCCACTTCTTCTTCCCTTTCCTCCCCCCACTTTTTTTTTTTTTTTTTTTTGAGACAGAGTCTGTCTCACCAGTGGCGTTATAGCTCATAGCAACCTCAAACTCTTGGGCTCAAGCTATCCTCTTGCCCAGCCTTCCAAGTAGCTGAAACTACAGGTGCCCCACTCCCCCAGCACCCAGCTATTTTTAGAGACAGGGTCTTGCTCTTGCTCAGGCTGGACTCAAACTCCTGATGCTCAAGCCATCCACCCACCTCAGCCTCCTTATGTTTTTTTCTGTTCACAGCAGCATCCACCCTCTGCAAGCCAGAACTCCAGAGGGCCCCAATGATGGCCACCCCACCTGAGCTCCCACCCCCAGCTCAGGCCTGGGAAGGGAGGAACAAAAGAGTCCCTGGGCCTGCGTGGATGGAGTGTCCACTCTGAGTGTCCACGCTAACCATGTGAGACCAGGCAGAGCCTCAGCCCTCTGTATCACCCTCCTTCCATACCCTGACAGCTTGGAAGGCCCCGGGCCAACATCCCCATCAACCCACCCTGCCAGCAGGCATTCTCCCAGTGCCTCTGGAGGAATTCTGTAAGTAGCCAAAGCTGAAGGAGAAATGCCTTTGCAGACACTGTGCCTACTCCTCCTTCTTCAAGCCTCAGTGCAGGTGCCACCTCCTCTGGGGAGCCTTCCTTGATCTAGCCCAGACAGATGTGGGGCCCTACCCTCCAATGTTACATGGCTCTGGGGGAGTCAAAGAGGAAATGGATCCTCACTCCCTCCTCTCCAGGTGAAGGGAGCAAACAGCAGTGATGTTACTGAAGCTAGACAGAGGTAGGGCAGAACCAAGCAGGCCAGGCCTAAAGGTCCCTTCCATCCGGGACCATTGCAGTGCCACAGCAGAACGAGGGACAAGGAGGCAGGGAGACCCCTGGGGGGGTCTGCTGGGGAGTAGGCGCTCTCCTCCGCCCTCAGCTCCCTGATGCCCAGCTGGAGTTGGGCATAACAGGAAGGTCAGGGGCACATTGAGCTGGAATCCCAGCTTGCTGCATGCTCAGTGGCATTAACCCCAGCAGGCAACTTGCCAGCTGATTTGGTTTCTCTGTGTGTAGAGAGGGGATAGAAGCACCCGTATCATGGAGCTCATCTGAAAACCTATGAGATCACATGTGCCAAGTTACTTTTCAAGTGCTCCATCAATAGTGGTGGCCAATACTGGTGGACCAGACAGGCACAGACAGCCCTCCCAGCAAGGGCACAGCCAGAGAGTCTCCACAGGGCTGTGCTCAGGGACAGGGAAGCAAGTAGGGGTAATTCCACTGGGGGTGGGGAGGAGAAAGGGCTGAGCTGGACCCTGAGGGGTGTCAGGTAGCACCACTGCCCACTGAGTGAGAATTCCAGGCATTCCAGGCAGAGAAATAGCCCTTGAGTTCCTTTTATCACAGGTGTCTCTTTGCCAGACCTTGTCCCCAGAGGTCTGAGGACCTGATGACTTCTAGACGATTTGGGTGATTTTATCTAGGCTCTTCCCTGCATACCTCTAATGACAGAGAGCCAGTAAAGTGATGCTGAAACTTGTAGACAGTTCTCATTTAAGAAAAGGCAGTACTGTCTTTGGCACATATTCTAATGTCTCTGGTCTCAGGGACCCCATCTGGTATAATTTTCCCTTATTTTACATACCTGGCAAGGCTATGGTTAACTGAGACTCTGCAGTCAAGCTCCAAGCAGCCCAGGAGGACTCAACCAATGACAACAGCTGCTGTTAATATTATTATTTAAAACAATAGCATCACTAAGCAGGTCACTTGAATTTCTTCAGCCTCCACAGTAAACTGAGAAGCAAAATATCTCCAACCTCAGGGAGTTTTGTTTGTTTTGTTTTGAGACAAACTCTCACTCTGTTGCCCTGGCTAGAGAGCCATGGACATAGCTCAGAGCAACCTCAAACTCTTGGGCTCAAGCAATGCTCTCGCCTCAGCCTCCTGACTAGCTGGGACTACAGGGGCCAACCATAAACGCCCAGGTAGTTTTTCTTTCTTTCTTTCTTTCTTTTTTTTTTTGGAGACAGAGCCTCAAGCTGTCCCCCTGGGTAAAGTGCCATGGCATTACAGCTCACAGCAACCTCCAACTCCTGGGCTCAAGCGAGTCTCCTGCCTCCGCCTCCCAAGTAGCTGGGACCACAGGCGGCCGCCACAACGCCCAGCTAGGTTGCAACCATTATTGTTGTTTGGCGGGTCCGGGCTGGGAATTCGAACCCGCCACCTTAGGTGTACATGGCTGGCGCCTTAGCCGGTTGAGCTATAGGCGCCGAGCCATAATTTTTCTATTTTTAGTAGAGATCGGGTCTCCCTCTTGCTCAGGCTGGTCTTGAACTCTTTTTTTTTTTTTTTTTGAGATAGCACCTCAAGCTGTTACCCTGGGTAGAGTGCCGCAGTATCACAGCTCACAACAACCTCCAACTCCTGGGCTCAAACGAGTCTCCTGCCTCGGCCTCCCAAGTAGCTGGGACCACAGGCACCCGCCACAACACCTGGCTATTTTTTGGTTGCAGCCATCATTGTTGTTTGGCGGGCCCAGGCCTGATTCGAACCTGCCACCTTAGGTGTATGTGGCTGGCGCCTTAGCCACTTGAGCCACAGGCGCCGAGTCTGGTCTTGAACTCTTGACCTCAAGCAATCCACCCTCCTCGGCCTCCCACAGTGCTAGGATTACAGGCATGAGCTAAGGCGCCCTGCCGCAACCTCTGGGTTGTTAGCAGGAAAGCACTTAGCACAGGGCTGGGCACAAAGAGCTTGGCTGTGGTCAGTAACTTCCTAGTCACTGGCTCCCCAAGAGAGACCAGGACAGACCCTCACCCTCCGGGAGGGGGCGCTGCTGTCTCGGGGTTAGACACTCTCGCGGTTTCACACCCCGCCTCCTCCAGTGTCAAATCCGCAGGCTGCGGGCACCCGTGCGGGGTTCTCCGCGGTTGCGGCTGGGCTCATATTCCAGCCTTGCTTCTGCGGTCTCACCTCCTCCTCTCCTAGGCGGGTCACACTCTCCCCACCGGTCAGATCTCCAAGTCGCTGCCTCGGCTGCCAGCTCTGGCCAGTGCCTTTGCAGCGCCTCCTCCTTCGTCCCTCGTCCCCTCCCTGGATGGGGACGACGTTCGCGCACTCACCAGCTCCCAGACTCTCTCCCACATTCCCCTGCTAGGGTCCGTGGATTGTGGGTCTCCCACGGGGAGACAGGGATGTTGGGCATCTCTACTCCCAGACCCCCAAACAGTCTGGAAAGAGCAGTCCTTGGGAAACATTTGGGGAAAGGGTGACTGTATGACTGAGGAATCCAGCCAGTGCTGGGTGGCTGTCGCTTTCCTTAGGGGACATTATACTTCTGTCAATACAGAGTAGGTGTGAGGGTCAATTTTATGCTCCAGATTGACTGACTACCGGTGCCTAGATTAACATTATTTCTGGTGTGTCTGCGAGGGTGCTTGGGGATGAGAGAAGCATTTGAATCCGGGAACTCTGGGTTGATCGCCCTGTCCAGTGTGGGGAAGCATCCTCCATTAAGGCCAGGGCCAGAGAGGAACAAAGGCAGAGGAAGAAAAAGTTTACCCCCTCTTTTTTTTTAGAGACAGTCTCCCTCGGTAAAGTGCAGTGGTGTCACAGCTCACAGCAACCTCCAACTCCTCAGCTTAGGCAATTCTCCTGCTTCAGCCTTCCTAGTAGCTGGGACTACAGGTGCCCACCACAATGCCCAGCTATTAACCGCCAGCTCTGGTGTATGTGGCTGGAGCCTTAGCTACTTGAGCGACAGGCGTAAGCCTTTTTTTTTTTTTTGCAGTTTTCGGCCAGGGCTGGGTTTGAACCCACCACCTCCAGCATATGGGGCCGGCGCCCTACTCCTTTGAGTCACAGGTGCTGCCCTATTTTTTTTTTTTATTGTAGTTGTCATTGTTATTTAGCTAGCCTAGGCCAGATTTGAACCCGCCAGCATTGGTGTATGTGACTGGTGCAGTAATCACTGTGCTATGGGTGCTGAGCCCCTAAACTGGGATTTATACATTGGCTCCCCCAGGTCTCAAGCCTTTGGACTTGGACTGAATCACACCACCAGCAAGTGACAGGAGATTGGGGGCTTCTCAGCCTTCATACTCAAATCTTCCTAATAAATGAATCAATTCCTTATTAGAAATCTCCTTTTATAGTATATCCTATTGGTTCTGTTTCTCTGAAAACCCTAACACACTAGGACTGTATTTTGAGTTGTCTTCCATAGTTTTGTTGCGCTAGTTATTAACTGTGAACTTAGGAGAGAACTGAATTTCTCACAACTTTTTTTTTTTTTTTAAATGGCCAGGACTGGATTTGAACCTGCCACCTCTGGCATATGGGACTGGCGCCCTAGTCCTTTGAGCCACAGGTGCTGCCCTCTCACTTTTTTTTTTTTTTTGAGACAGTGTCTCACTGTTGCCCCTAGCTAGAGGGCCCTCACATCAGCCTAGCTCACAGCAACCTCAAACTCCTGGGCTCAAGCAATCCTCTGATCTCAGCCTCCTGAGTAGCTGAGACTACCACTCATTTTTCTATTTTTATTTATTTATTTTGCAGTTTTTGGCCAGGGCTGGGTTTGAACCCACCACCTCTGCTTATGGGGCCAGTGCCCTACTCCTTTGAGCCACAGGTGCCTCCTCATTTTTCTATTTTTAGTAGAGACAGGGCTCTTGCTCTTGCTCAGGCTGGTCTTGAACGCCTGACCTCAAGCAATCCACTTGTCTTGGCCTCCCAGAGTGCTAGGATTACAGGTATGAGCCACCACACCTGGTCCTAATTTCTCTAATCTTTCCTACATGTTGTGTATATCGCAGAATTTCCCCATTATTTTTACTTATTTATTTATTCTTTTTGTGAGACAGGCTCTCACTCTGTCACCCTGGGTAGAGTATGTGGCATCATAGCTCACAGCAACCTCAAACTCTTGGGCTCAAGGGATCCTCCTGCCTTTAGCTTCCTGAGTAGCTGGGATTACAGGTGCCTGCCATGACGCCTGGCTAGTCTTTCTATATTTAGTAGAGATAGTCTCACTCTTGCTCAGGTTGGTTTCCAACTCCTGAGCTCAAGCAATTCACCCACCTTGGCCTCCCAGAGTCCTAGGATTACAGGGACAAGCCACCACGCCCAGCCATATTTTATATACTTAGATCAAAGATGAGGATTCAGGATGCCCCTTGTTTCCTATTTATTTATTCACTTATTTTTGAACAGGGTCTCACTCTGTCACTGTGACTAGAGTACAGGGGTGTCATCATAGCTCACTGCAACCTCAAACTCCACAGCTCAAGAGATTCTCCTGCCTCACCCTCCTTAGCAGTTGGGACTGCAGGTGTGCACCACTGCACTGACTACTATTTCTATTTTCAGTAGACAAAGTCTTATTCTTGCTCAGGCTGGTCTTAAACTCTTGACCTCAAGCAATCCTCTCACCTCAGCCTCCCAAAGTGGTAGGATTACAAGTGTGAGCCATTATGCCCATCCTCATTTTATTTTTTTGTCATCCTTTAAGCCAAGTCATGTTTTCTAGGATGAAGTTATATAGATACATCTTAACAATTTTTTGGTATGACTTACTCTAAGAGCTTATTTATTTTTGAACAACTTTTTAAAAAATCAACACGCTTTCTTATATTTTTAATTTTTTTTTGGATTGGGTTTCATCTCATTATGTTGCCCAGGCTAGCCTCAAACTCCTGGACTCAAGTGATTCTCTTACCACAGACAGCAGCTACTGTACCTGACACTTTATTTTTAAGAGAAATTTTAGTTATTAGGCATGATGCCTGCCATTTTGATAGGTCCCTCTGTCTCCATTGGTATTGGGGTTTTTTGGGAGGGGAAGCAGACTCTCTGTCACCCTCAGTAGAGTCTCATGGCATCACAGCTCACAGCAATCTCCAACTCTTGGGCTCAAGTGATTCTTCTGCCTCAGCCTCCTGAGTAGCTGGGACTATAGGCACCCGCCACAATGCCAGGCTAACTTTTCTATTTTTAGTAGAGACAGGGTCTTGCTCTTAGACTGGTCTCAAACTCCTGAGCTCAAGCAATCCACCCGTCTCGGCCTCCCAGAGTGCTAGAATTACACCTCGAGTGCTCCATTGGTATTGCTGAACCCACTGTCTTCATGTTGACTGCAACAAGTAGCAGAAACCTCCACTGACAGGGCCAAATTTCCTGCTCCCTGGGGATGGCTGCTCCATCAAGTCTGCTCATTATCACCTAGTCCTAGTCCTGCATCTCCTCCTCTGGTCTTGCTGAAACCCTGGCTGCTTCCCTGACCAAACCTACCAAAAAGAAAGGTTAGTCTGGGGAGACTCAAACCTAGTTGCAGCAGCCCCCAGCAGTGATCTACTCAATGTCTTCTGTCCCTTGCTTTTTTTTTTTTTTTTTTTTTTGCAGTTTTTGGTTGGGGCTGGGTTTGAACCCACCACCTCTGGTATATGGGGCTGGTGCCCTACTCCTTTGAGCCACAGGTGTCGCCCTTCATTTTTTTTTCCCCCACTTTTTTTGCCTGGGGCCGGGTTTGAACCCACCACCTCTGGTATATGGGGCCAGCACCCTACTCCTTGAGCCACAGGCGCTACTCAAAACTGTTTCTTTTTTTTCCTTGCTTCATTACTGTTAGAACCACTGTGTGCAGCTAAAACATTCTCAATTCCCAGCTCCCTATGCAGCAAAGAGTGGCTACAGAACATAGTTCCAGCCAATGCCCAGATAATTCTGCAGGTGAATGTGCCTTCAAAGGGAGTTTTGGGAAAATAGCTTTTTGCCCTTTTCCTCTTCCTGCCTGGAATCTCTGTACTTCCTCATTCCATCCTCACATTTGGTAGGCAGACAAGGCATTATCCCCACTTTACAGATGAGGACATCAAGGTTCAGAGAAGTGAACTGACTTTCTCAAGGCTATAAGGCTCAGGGAGCTCCTCCAGGAAAACTGAGAAGTGACTAGATCCCTGCATTGAAATTGGCTGGCCTTAAATTTCTGTTTTTGGCCAGGCTGCGAGGGAGCTCAGAGGCTCATGTAAAGCTTGATCCTGGTGTGTGGGTCCTTTGCTACCTCCTCCTTTCCCTTGTCCTAAATGTAAAGCTTAAGAGAGTGACTTCTTTTTTCTTTTGGAAACAGAGTCTTACTTGGTTGACCTCAGTAGAGTGGCCTGGCATCATAGCTCACATCAACTTCAAACTCGGGTTCAAGCGATTTTCTTGCCTCAGTCTCCCAAATAGCTGGGGCTATAGGTGCCCACCACAACACCCGGCTATTTTTAGAGAGGGGGTCTTGCTCTTGCTCAGGCTGGTCTCGAACCCATGAGCTGAGCTCAGGCAATCCACCCGCCTTGGCCTCCCAAGAGTGGTAGAATTACAGGTGTGAGCCACTTTGCCTGGCATGACTCCTTGAAAGCCACCTCAGGTCCCCTTTGGAAAGACAGGGAGAGGGCTAGTACACAGGTTATCTCCATTGACTTCTCCAGATCTTCCTCCATAAATGGGCTCTCTGGGCTTGGGTTTGGCCAATAGGAAGCACTGGCAGGAGGGAGTGAGGTCCCAGCCTCCCCTTGTCACCACTCCCCTCAATTACCCCCTCCCTTTCTGCCTCAGATTAGAGGAGGTGAGGTCACCATAATTAGCCCGGAGTACTGACCTCTCCCTTCCTATCTCTTTTACAGGCCCATACCTTGGTAAATTGTCCCCTTATGAAATTCTCCTCAATTACCCAACTTGAGTGTTTCCTGCCAGGGCCCTGAACACTGAATGCAGATAAAGTGCATGGTGAAAAGCCCTCCCTGAGGCTCGGTGCCTATAGCTCAACCGGCTAAGGTGCCAGCCACGTACACCTAAGGTGGCGGGTTCGAATCCCCAGCCCGGACCAGCCAAACAACAACGGCTGCAACCAAAAGATGGCTGGGCATTGTGGCGGGTGCCTGTGGTCCCTGCTACTTGGGAGGCGGAGGCAAGAGACTCGCTTGAGCCCAGGAGTTGGAGGTTGCTGTGAGCTGTAATGCCACGGCACTCTACCCAGGGGGACAGCTTGAGGCTCTGTCTCAAAAAAAAGGAATGATGGCCATGCACACGCGGGGATGCAGCTAATACTTGATGTCATGTGCTTCAAAAGAACGGAGGTTGGAGTGGGGAGAAATGACCTGGGAGCAGTCACAGAAGTAAGGAGAGCTTCAACTCCAATGTCACATTTCCTGCTTCTCTTTCTGGTTTTCAAGCGATGTCCTGGGATATAGCCAGACGGGTTAAATAGTTCCACTAATCTCCACTTTAAATCCATCTTGTCCTTCAACACCTGGCTCAGCAGCTACCACCCCAGCCAAGTGTCCCTGGCTTGCCGTCTGGCTGAATTCATCTGCACTGGGCATGATAACCATGTCCCATAGCTCACTATTACTTCAATATGTTTTCAAGTATGCATTTAGATTCCGAGTTCCTCTGCTTCATTTTGGCCACCCCCAACAAGTTTGGCTCCCAAGCAACAAGCACTATGGAATAAGGACAAGCTCTTTCCTATTTGAGTTGACAGTCTTAATAAGGAAATAGAGGCTCAGAGACATTGAGTGATGAGCTTAAAACTTTCAGCTAATTAGGGGCAGAGGTCTTCATGCGTTTTAGAGGCATTTCGAGACTTTAATGGTATCCAAGAAGCAAATTTCACTTTGGCCCATCCATGATCAGTTTCTACTTTAGAGAATGGAGTTAGAATACAGACCTGTGTAGGAGGCCTAGAAGTAAAGCAGACAGGCTTTAAAGCACAATTATAAGATACATTTGAGAGAAGATCTATCCTAATCTAAAGCTAATGACACCAATCTATTTTATCTGTTAGATTGGCAAAGATGAAAATAATTGAAAAATGCCAGGAAAAACCACTAATAGTAAAGTTGTGAATGCTTCTTCTACATTGGGGAGCAAGTGGGATCTATCTATTGAAATTTTCAAACTCTCTTAGCCTCCATTGTCGACACACCTTGTTTTTATAATTATTTTAGGATATTTATAGAAGTTCTTGATCATGTCAAATTTGGAAGTGCCTATTCAATCTTGAAAACATATTTTTACTATGTAAATGGGGACACATCTTTGTCACGTGCAATATATAAATCCTTTTATTCTTAAAATCGGACTACCAAGAGTACTTTTTTATTTCTTTGTCCTGTAGAAAACTAAAAATCTTTATTTTTCTTCTCAGAAGGTAGGAAAATGGCTAAGTCCTTCATGAGGCTCATACGTAACATAAAGATTCATGTCTTGAAGCCGTTTTTCCACTGATTTGTACTGAATAATTTGAGATGCATGTGCAGTGTGCTGGCTGGCTCTGCAGTTCATGGCCACGAGTGTGAAGGTAGCAGAATCCCACTGAGCAATTGGAGTAATTGTAGCAGGATGACAACATATAAAACACATGGCTGCACCTGGCCCTTTCTGAGAGTGAAATATTTTCATAACAGGTTGCTATAGCGGGGGTTATTCTTGTATAGGAAAGGTTTTGAGAAGTTGTCGAAACATTTTACAATGGAATCACACCCCCAACACACACACACACATTTTGAATTGTAGTTTGTCACTAAATTTTGCTGTTGCTCGGCTAGCAATGGTTAGCTGCCACACAGGAGCATTGGATATGCTCAGAGAAGGTTGGTTCTTCCCCGGTTGCTTCTGGGAGGATTGGGGGTGGGTGGGTACTGAGGATAGAAATGAATAATTACTGCTGGTTTCTGTTTTTAAGACTCAAAGGAAATAGCAGTCCCCCTTGTTCCACCTCCCTCCCCAAGAGTCTAAATGAAGATGGATGAATTCCCTTCCCCCCAAAGGGCGAAGGGGACGCCCTCTATCCACAAGGAGCAGGGTGGGGTGATTCTTGGGTCCCTGCAAATGCACTGCTTTCCTCGTGTTGTTTTCCTGGGGCTTCCTGACTGTGACCACTGCTCAGCTCTTAAAACTTCTACCTCCAGGTCAGGCGAAGGTCAATGTAAACTAACTCAAAGCCTCCTTTGCAGATCAGTCTTCAAATGGCAAAAAAGTACCAAGGGAAATAACGTGCTTGGGTTTTCAAAGCCTGCCTTGGACGCCCAAGTCTTTACACCCTGAGTCTTTCATATCTTAGCTACGGATTATACTGGTATCAACTTGTATGATCTAACATTGGTTCCCCAAGTAGAGTTTTCATGATCTTAATCTACATCCTGCCTTATGTCTCTTGCCCTTGCATCCCCTCACCCCAAGTAATGAACAATCATATTTTAAACCCAAAATATGAATGATGGACTGGTCAGGCATGAGTTTTCTTCTTATTTTCAGGTATTTAAGAATTAGGTGCCACTGCCTGCCTATATGATATGTGCTTTCTCTAAGGCACCTCCTTTTATGTAGAAAGGTAGTGAGGCAATTTAGTAATTCCTGGTTTCTTGAAAAAATAATTTCGAAAAAATACGAAAGAAATGCATAATGATCAATGCTCAACATGTTTATAAGTCAGTTCTAGAAATTCCATTTTAAATTTACCATGTGCTGAATCAAATCATTTGTTAGCTTGATATTTAGAAGATGGAATGAGAACAGTGGAGAAGGAGGGCAGAAGGCAGAGATGTGTCAAGAGGCTTTCTCAGGGTTGTTTTGGTTAATTTCTCCCTTGTCTACTGGTCTTATTTAAAGTAAATTACCCTTCTTCACTGCAGCTTGCGGGGGATTTAGCCTGTATTCTGTTTACTTCCATGTTTTAACAGAGCGCAGAAAAGAGAATAGCTGTGAATTTGAAACTGTCTTAGGAAGTTCAAAGCTCGCTCATCCTGCAAAGGGAAAACAATGCCCTAGTATTAAAATTTTACCCCAAATCCAGCGTCTGGGATGGACCTGACTGCAAGAGGAATTACATTTCTCACAGATGAAAGGGGGAAATTACTGTCCTTTCTAAAAATAGCATAGAGTTTTCCACCGGTTCATTTCAGCTGGAGGTAGGATTAAACAGTAGTTGTCTAAGAGGGATACAATAATTGAGTGTGACTGCTTCCTCTGCAAGGCCGGGCCCAGGTGGTGAAAGTTAAGTATTGTCATTCAGATAAGGCCCAAAAGCAGTTTGCTTCAATGTCTGTTTGGCTCTTCTGCAAAATGTCCTCTCTGGGTGTTGAGCTGTGGACAGACAAAATCCAGGCCTGTTCACAGGGCAGCAACGGTGATCGCTCAGACCCTTAGTGAGTGCTTAGCAGGGAAACTGTCAGGCTGTTTAAAACACAGGTGGATGTTTTTGCAATGGGTCCAAGTACAGAGACTTGAAGATTTGCCAGGTGACTTGAACCTGATATTTTGAAAACTGCCCGAATAAATATACGCCTGGCATTAAATGGGAGAAAAAGCAGTGCAAGAACAAGTGTGTGTTTCTGAGGGCACGCCGGCAGCCTCGCTTTATCGCCACCTCTAGTAACAGGGAAATCCGCTCTGATTTTCCTGGCAGTGTAGGCATAAGTTGGGTCGTTTCCAGGGCTGGTTCTCCTCAGCAAGAAGGAAAGAGTGCATACTTGGCCAAAGTTCTCACGATGCTGAATTAAAACTAGCACTGATCGGGAGACTTTCCTCAGGGGGCCGGACCAGAGGAACAGCAGAGAACCCTGGAAAGAACCTTGAGACTAGTGTTTTTCAATCTCTGTTTTATCTCATGGCACACTTGAACCTATAGTTAAACTTCCACAGCACACTTCTTTAGGTTGCTTAAAAAAAAAAAAAAGAGTAAAGAAAAGAATATACTTACTGTACTTTGAACTTCTTTCAAAAATAATTTGATCAATGATTTTTTTATCATTTTATTCTTTTATTCCTTTGTTTATTTATGTATGTATTTATTTATTTAAAAAGCCAGTCAAATTTAGCAGTGAGGGGTTGAATACCAAATTTCAATGATACTAATCTGGTCCACTACCATTAGACCAGATTTAATTGATGATCTTTAAAAATGTTCTCAGCACACCTAAGACCCTCTCATGACATACCAGTTGAAAATCTTGATTCTCTGAGTCATGTCTTTACCCTGCTCACTGAATTGTTTACTGAACTTGAGACAGTTGCTTCCCTGGGTTACGGCTTCCTCACGTGTAGAAGAGTGATAAAGCCCTTGCACTTAGTCTGCCCGACCATCAGTAGGGACAGCTACAGCTACAGCTGTGGTCCACGTGACCAACCTCACACAGACAATGAAATGCTGTTGACCAGTTCATTCTGAGCTTCAGGGTACCTGAAGGCTGCCTTGATGGCTGAAAGATGTCTGTGGCTTTAAAGTTTTTTGTTGATTTTACTGAACACATATTTCTTCCTGTCAATTTTGTTTTTTTAAGATAGAGGGTCTTGCTATATTGCCCAGATGCCAGACCACTGGGCTTGGCCTCATGCGATCTTCCTGACTCAGCCTCCCAAGAAGCTGGGACTAGAGGTGAGCACCATGGTACCCATCTCAGTCTTGTCTTAGTTATTCAACAAGTTATTTCTTGAGTACCTACTATGTATGGACCCACCCCACACAAACCAATCCATAAGAGCTATGCCCCAGGCAACAGTATGTTTTCAGAGACTAATTTATAATTTAAGCTCCTTTTACAATGCCTAGTGTTGTTAATAAGCTGAAATGAACAGTGGCTAAAAGTCTTGAAGGAGGAAATTGTAAACAACAATTCACTTTTTCTTCTGTGTATCGTTAACATGTATCAGTAGTAATGTTCAAGTTACTACAATGATACATTTAAAAGGCTACACTCTGGGTCTATAAATAGTTTTTAAAGGTATGTTTTTAATTAACTGCACAAAAGTTAATATATGACTAGGCTGCCTGCCCGATAATGTTGTATTAATATAGAAAATGATTATAAAGTCATCTGTAATTTATCAGTTTATTTTAAATAAAAACTGGGTCAATAGGCCTTCAGTTAAGAGGTTAGGATAAAAGAAGATTGAGACTTCAACTGCTTCCATAGATTGAGACTATGACTTCCAAAATCAGGGGGCTGCCCCATAATCCTAATGGATTGACTTCCAAAATTCCTTGGATTTGTCCTGCTGGACTTGTCTCTCTAGGGCTTAACTGGATCCCTGCAGATAGATATTATGGTTTATATACAGTAATTCCACTTAGTCCAGCTGTAAATGTAAGTCTATTGTATTAATACAACATTGAAAGCCAGCCTCGCCCTTGTCCATGGAAGCTGAGCCTGTCTTTCAGCTCAGGCTCATGTGTTTAGCAGAAAATCAAGGATTTTCAATTCGTTAGTTGGGAGGCTCTTGGAGAAACAGCCGTCCTGCCTCACCACCCATTGTCTGTGCTTTCCACTTGCTCCTCCCAAATGGGACAAATAAAGAGATTCTGAGCGTGGTCATTAATGGGCAAGCTTTGGTGGGGGCTTTGTTCTTAAATGGGGGCTTTATCTTATCCCTGCTGGTTAAGCCCCTTCGTGTCCTCCTCACCTGTCATAACTGTCATACATTTAATTCATCATGCTGGTGGACAGGAGTGAGCCGATCCCATCAGAAGGCAGGCGGGAGCTGAGGAGGGCTTGGTCAAGTCAGTCTTATAACTTTACCCTCAAAGACGATTATCAGATTTTAATGAAGATTTTTTTAAATAAGATTTGAATCCAGTAGGCAGTTTTGTGAAGGAGAATTTTCTGCTTCATGATTCTCCCTCAAAGAGGGCTGGATTTTAGACTCCAGCATGTAAAAAGACAGTACAAGAAAGTGTGTTTAAGTTTAGGAATTCAAATTAAAATGCGACAGATGGGTTTTCAAAAAGCAGCATTCTTCTGCTCCTCCCCTTCCTAATTTTTGTTTTTATGATTATAAAAGTAATATTCATACTTAAAGATTTGAAAAAATACAGAAAAGAAAAAATCAATAGTTACTCTATCACTTAGCTAAAATTGCTTATTAATTTTTGTGTGTACATTTCTAATCTTTTTTTCCTATGGGTAGGCACACACATTTTCTACCAAAGATGGTAATTAATGTCAGTTATGAATCCAAGTATTTTCTCCATTATCACATATCAACATTGTCACTTATAGTAAAATTAGAAGATGCTTATAGTAAACTACTGAACCATGTCTGGGGACATTTATTAAGCACATTCTGTGTGCCAGGCCCTTTGCCAGACGCTTCATGTGTGTTAAGCTACTTAGTCTTCACAACCTCCCAGTGAACTTAGTACTCTTATTATCCATTTTGCTGATGAAGAAGGAGAGAAGTAGAGGAGGTAATTAACTTGCCTGAACTCAGACAGGACGTAAACAGTAGAGCTAGGCAGCATGACCTCAGAGCCAGTTCCCTTAACCACTATTCCAAATGGCCTCGTAGAATTTGCTTGTGTAAATAATACATTTAACCAATTCTATATTGTTAATCATCTGGCTTATTTCCCACTTTTCAATATTATAGACAAATGCTATGGTCAAAACTTTAGGGCAGTGGTTCTCAACCTTCCTAATGCCACCACCCTTTAATACAGTTCCTCATGTGGTGGTGACCTCCAACCATAAAATTATTTTTGTTGCTACTCCATAACTATAATTTTGCTACTGTTGTGAATCGTAATGTAAATATCTGACATGCCGGATGTATTTTCATTTGTTACAAAGGGGTCGCAACCCACAGGTTGAGAACCACTGCTCATTTGGGAGATCATTCTCTAGATGCATCCAGTTGCTTCACTAGAATTAATTCCTATAAATGTAGCATCTGTGTTAAGAAACGTATGCGTTTGCTTTCTCAAAAAGCTAAACACAGAATTACCATAGGACCCATCAGTTCTATTTACTCCTGGATATATATCCAAAAGAATAGATA
This sequence comes from Galago senegalensis, assembly GCA_963575145.1. Lineage (NCBI taxonomy): Eukaryota > Metazoa > Chordata > Mammalia > Primates > Galagidae > Galago > Galago senegalensis. Next base: position 23,542 of record CAUYTI010077700.1, read on the forward strand.
ACAGGGACTCCGAATGTTCATAGCAGCACTATTCACAATAGCCAAACGTGGACGCAGCCCAAAGGTTCCTCAACAGAAGAACGGATACACGAGTCTTTACAGTGAGAAATTAGCCACAATAAGGAGTGAAGTTCTATTCATGCTACATGTGGAGGAAGACATGTAGCTAAGTGAAATAAGACAGACTCAAAAGCTTAAATACTATGTGATTCACTTACTTGAGTTATCTGGAAAAGGCAGAATCATAAAGACCAAAAGTAGAGGTTACCAGAGGCAGAGGTGGGGAAGGAAGAAAGAATGGCAGTCACTGCTTCTGCTTCATACAATCAGAGCTTCTGTTTCCAGTAAGGAAAAGTTTTGGGAATAGTGGTGATGGTTACATAACTGTGTCACAGTAATGAATACCACTGAGTTGTACACTAAAAAATCATTCAAATTAGCAGTGCTCAGTGCCTCACGCCTGTAATCCCAGCACTCTGGGAGGCCGAGGTGGGTGGATTGCCTGAGTTCAGGAGTTGGAGACCAGTCTGAGCAAGAGTGAGACCCCCACCTCTACTAAAAATAGAAAAACCAGCTGGGCGTTGTGGCAGGCACCTGTAGTCCCAGCTACTTGGGAGGCTGAGGCAAGAGAATGACTTAAGCCCAAGAGTTGGAGGTTGCTGTGAGCTGTAACACCAGGGTGACAAAGTGAGACTCTGTCTCAAAAAATAAGAAAGAGTTAAAAAATGAAAGCATCTTTAGAATTTAGGGGGAAAGTTAAGGGCTTTTTCCTTCCAACGGTATTAGATAGCTAGAATGGCCTTTCATCGTTGTGTCGGTCATGGAAAGAAAGGAAAATGCTCAGTTTGTCAGTTCAGGGGAGGAGTCCCATTACTTTTGCTATGGTCTGGCTGCCTCCTCCACTGCTCAGAACCGGTGGAGAAAGAGGGGAGCTTCTCAGATGCTCCACTTGACACGTGCCAAACACGTGGAAGGTAAATCCCCTAATTTAGTCCTTTCTTCCAGCATTCCCTGGCAGACCGCCAAGCTAAATATTTCTGCTGGATAAAAAATGAACTCTTGTGTGCTACACTCCTAACTAGTTGCCTGATTTCACTGAAAGGAGTCGCCTCACTAAGGAGAATGGGAAGTGAGAAGTTGGCCTCCAACACCCTACGTGTGCTTTTTCATCTTCAAATTTTTCTCTAAGCTATTTATGGGCTGTGATTGCATTAATTTATGCTAGACGGAAGGAGAAAAATTAGAAAATAGATTTAACGCAATTCTTCCCTTTCCTTATCTGCCTCGTCTCCCTCAATTTGTTTTTCATGGTTACCTTTTGAGATTTCCGAGGTGGCTGTCATTTTGTGTCTGTTGCATTAAGCTAAATCAAGTTTCAAAGGCTGTTAACATTTGGTCAACTGAGAGACCCAGCATATGGACCAGTGGGTTTATGTCAGATGGGGATTATAGTTAATTGAAATTTATGACAACTGCTAAACTGCTGACTTCATTAAGACTAATTAGAGGAATAGAAGTGGGAATCAACATTTAGATACCTCTGCCAATTGTTTTAGATGTTTTTCTCTTATATAAAAGGCAACACACATTCATAGTAATTGTGAGAAAAATACAAATAGAATTACAGTACATTTTTGCATCTGCTTTTTTTATCCAGTGATTTAACATAGCATTCTTTTTTTCTTTTTCTTTTTTTGAGACAGAGTCTCACTATGTCACCCTTGGTAGAGTGCCTTGGCGTCACAACTCACAGCAACCTCAAACTCTTAGGCTTAAGTGATTCTCTTGCCTCAGCCTCCTAAGTACTTGAGACTGCAGACACCCACCACAACACCTAGCTATTTTTTGGTTGTAGTTGTCCTTGTAGTTGTTTGGCAGGCCCTGGCTGGGTTCAAACCTGTCAGCTTCAGTATATGTGGCTGGTGGTGCCCTAGCTGCTGAGCTACAGGCACCGAGCCAACATAGCATTCTTTTATACACATTTATTTAAAAACTTACTTAATGGTTGAATAATACTCAATATCATGTAGCCATATCATAATCCATTAAGCAATTTCTATATTTAGGCTGCTTTCAGTTTATCGTAATTATACATAACATTATAGTTAGTATGGTTATAAGCCTTTGCTCAAATTATCTTCCTCTAGATGTATTCTCTGAACTATACTTATTCAGACAAAAACTATGAATCTGTTAAAGCTGTTGGTATACATGGCTAAATTTCTTTCCAGAAAAGTTATTCCAACAAAATATAGTTTATAAATATCTGGAAATTTAAATTTAGCTTAAATTTTCATCTTTTTATACTTTTGTGTATGTAAATATTAGTGTCATGAGGCAGCACCTGTGGCTTAGTGAGTAGGGCGCCAGCCCCATATACTCAGGGTCATGGGTTCGAACGCCACCCTGGCCAAACTGCAGCAACAACAATAAAAATAATAGCTGGGTGTTGTGGCAGGTGCCTGTAGTCACAGCTATATGGGAGGCTGAGGCAAGAGAATTGCCTAAGCCCAAGAGATGGATGGAGATTGCTGTGAGCTGTGACACCACAGCACTCTACCAAGGGCCACAAAGTGAGACTCTGTCTCTAAAAATATATATATATATTCTTGTGAGTGTGTCATTATTAGTACTTGAGTAATTACTCTGTGGCATGAGGCTTCTATCTTTTGTTCGCTTGGCAAATTTGTTGGGCTTTGACTATATGGTAGGCGCCGCGCCTTACCAAATATTTGCTACTTTCAAATATTTATTCTTAAGGCAATCTTCCAGACTGTTGAACAATCACGATTTAGAATATGTTTGAACGGTCTACAATAAGAATACATCGTGTCATGCCATCCATTCATGTTCTAATTCAGAGAAGGATCAGGATACACTTTGATAAGAATGGTATATAGATCCAATAAAAAAATTAACACATGAAGACGATGAAACTGACCCACATTTTGTAGACCGTAAAGTTTTGTGTTGATGTTCTGGTCCTGGATATTGCATTGGTGTTTACTCGTCCACATTCTGACTGGTGGTTTCCTTTCCAAGCCACAATATTCACCTATAACCAGAATCAAGGACACCCTCTGTGACCATAGGCCAAACCAGCCTAAGTGTGACCTCTCTGAGATGGAGAACTAATGTCCTTGCCTATGTTCCCCCATTTCTTTCTTTTTATTTTTTTATAGAGATAGACTTTCAGTTTGTTACCCTCAGTAGAGTGCTGTGAAATCACAGCTCACAGCAACCTCCAGCTCTCAGGCTAGGTGATTCTCTTGCCTCAGCCTCCTGAGTAGCTGAGAATACAAGCACCCACCACAACACCCAGCTATTTTTTTGTTGCAGTTTGGCCAGGGCTGGGTTTGAACCTGCCACCCTCCGTATTTGAGGCCAGCTCCCTACTCACTGAGCCATAGGCACCACCCTGTCCCATTTCTTTATTAATCTCAGAGGCAGATTGTCTGTTACGTGGTATCAATCCAAGCCACGTATGCAGCTACCATTCCTGTGGATGTTCCACCACCCTGGCACATTTGAGGGGGGGCAGGGGAGTTAGGGAATATGTTAAGTGTAGATATCATCTGAAAGTTTAGCATCTGATTAAAACAGTGGTTCCTAAACTTGGCAGCACATTGGAATCACCTGAGAAGCTTTTAAAAATAGTGGGCTCCCTGGGGTGGTGCCTGTGGCTCGAAGGAGTAGGGTGCCTGCCCCATATGCTAGAGGTGGCAGGTTCAAACCCAGCCCCGGCCAAAAACTGCAAAAAAAAAAAAAAAAAAATAGTGGGGTCCCACCCCAGCATTCTGATTTAATTGGTTTGAGATGCCCCCTGGGCATCAGGCTAGTTCTTAAGCTGAATTTGTATGTAAGGTGTAGCAGGTACATTTACCCATTACCTGTAATAGCCTCCGTTTGTAAGTGCAAGTCTCACATCCACCAGATGTTTGTATGTCAGGGACTGCCTGTATTTTAAAGCTCCCAAGGCCATCCATTGTGTAGCAAAGTGTGCAGCCTTCTGAAAGCTTTGGGAGGACATGTTTTAATGACCTACCATCAGTGTGTCCTATTATCTGATGCCCTCACCCAGGCTTTTGTACTTTTGTCCACACCAAGTCATGGGCATTGATCTTCGTTACCTATTCTGGAGAAAAGATATCCTTTAACTTCTTAACTATTTCTCTGAAGTGAAGAGAAGTGAGGAGTAAGTCTGTATTTCTAAAAGAAAGCAACAAGTAATTGAACCTGGAAATTATTCTGCAGGGCTATTTTGAGATGTAACTACATGGGTTTCAGCAGAACTCCGGATTATAAATGCATTAACTTTGAGAATTGCCACCTTCCTCATTCTCTGCATGCTGAAGTTCAGCTCAGGATTGGGTGTCCTCACCTGAGGCTAAGGTATCACATATTGTCCCAGCACAACTGTCCCATTTTTGGTTATAGAAGTGGAGGGGAGAGAGAAAGAGAAGGAAAGACGAGAGAGAGAACAAGAGAACTCTTCTACGATTAGTTAGTCCCACGCTCGGTCTTTTCTCTGTGGTCCAGCTCTAATGAAACACCAGGATAATGGGATCTCAGCATGTCCCACCCGGAGGCTGTGCCCAGATGTGTGTGTGGCTTCCCCTGCTGCCTGTGGTGCTGCCTGCGTGGGGGAGCTGCAGGATAACCTTCCAACCACTTGTGCTGTGCGCTGGGGAAATGAGAACAGAAACGTGGTGGGGTGGATTTAGCTCTTCTCTGGAAAGAGGATGGTTTCAATACTTCTCATCCCACACAGACTTCCAGGGGTGCTTTGAAGGGAACCTTATGCCAGCAGGCCTTTGAGCTTCCCCGGAAGACGGGGCTTGTGTTGTGTGCAGATTTGACTCTGGTGGGCTGGGGGAGGGGGAGAAGCAATGTTAGGAGGGAGTAGAGGAGGAGGTGTGAACGGGCTGCCTGCTGCTCTTGTCCCCATGTGGCGACAGGAGCAAGACGAACAAAATCCCAGTGAGAAATGAATTTGGTGTGCCTGTGTGTCCATGTATCATTCCAAACCCAGAGTATCTATTTCCTTTTGCTTGCAGATATGAAGGGCAGTAGTATGTCATGGTATATCATATTATTTCATCAATTTAAAAAACATTCTTAAAATGATTACACCATTTTATATTGTCCATATCATCCAATCAGCTACACAGTGTTAAGGAACTATTATTTGTATTTAATATTTTCCCTAGATGATTTGTTTCTAAGTATTTTATTGTTCAAAAGTTATTTTATTTATTTGTTTATGTTGGAGGCAGAGTCTTCTTCTGTTGCCCTGGCTAGAGTACAGTGGTACAATCAAAGCCCACTGTAACCTCTGATTCCTGGGGTACAAGGATCCTCCTGCCTCAGTCTCCCTAGTAGCTAGAACTACAGGTCTGCACCACTACGTCCAGCTAATTTTTAAATTTTTTGTAGAGATGGGGTCTTACTACGTTGCTCAGATTGACCTTGAACTCATAGGCTCAAGTGATCCTCCTGTGTTGACTTCCCGAAGTGCTGGCATGAGTCACCTTACCTATCCTATTTGTGATTGTATTCCCCCCCCCACCGTGATTGTATTTTTTAATTTGAGTAAAAGGAGAAATAAGTAAATAAACTTAGTAACTGAAATAAATAAGTGTGTTTGCTGGGGCCATGAGCAGTCACTGCACATGGAATTGTAGGCCCAGTGTCCAACTGAGGAAGAGGCCTGGCTCTAGCCCTGGCCCTAGCCCCATGTCCCCATCTGCATCTCTTGGGAACTAGATGGGACTTTGAACTCAGAATTTTTCAGATTTTAGGTAAGTAATATTAATGCATATACCCTCAATGCCGTGGTCTTATTCAAAGACTAGGGTTTCTGCAGCAGGAAACAACATAAAAATTCTCATTACTTGAGACAAAGACTACAGGCTCAGGCTAGCACGGATGGGAGGTATGTAGGGGTTGGGTAGGGGGGAAGGACTGTGGGGAGGCTGTGATTCACAAGGATAGTTCTGGTGACAGTGGGGGTGATGCAAATTACAAAGGAGTAAAACTGGAAATGGAGAAAGTAATTATAAGGCCATTGCCAAATCTTAGTGGTAAGAGTTGAAGTGGGAATACGGAGTCAAACAACTTTCAATTTCCAGAGCTCTGGGCTGTGAGAATTATAGATAAGATATTGTGAGCTCTACTAGTAACCGGGTAACCAAAAGAAAATTACTTTCTCTGAGAGTCAGTTTGTCCCTCTGTGAAATTAATAAGTCAGATAAGATTTCTAGGGAATATAGTTTTCCTTGGGCTAAACACTTCTAAACTTCCCATTCAAATTGCCAATTGCTTGTAGCAGTCTCTATAATAGTTTTAAAAGTACATCAATAAAATATGTTTGATCATTGATTAAGTAGAATATGGTATATGAGCTTTGGAATACTCTGTAGCTATTAAAAATGATGCAGAACAGGAAGATGTTCACAGCAGCAAAGGGGAAGGTGAGTTATAAGACACTATTTTTTTTTATAAGACACTATTTTTACGGGTGGAGCCCATAGCTCAGTGGGTAGGGCGCCAGCCACATACACCGAGGCTGGCAGGTTTGAACCCAGCCTGGGCCAGCTAAAACAACCATGACAACTACAACAAAAAGATAGCTAAGCGTTGTGGTGGGCACCTGTAGTCCCAGCTACTTGAGAGGTTGAGGTAGAGAATCATTTAAGTCCAAGAGTTTGAGGTTGCTGTGAGCTATGACGCCACAGCACTCTACCCACAGCTGGCATGCAGTGGCTAGTCACAAGCATGATTATAACACACTACAGACAGCTTAAGATTCTGTCGCAAAAGAAAAAAGAAGACACCATTTGTAGTATGATTTCATTTAAAAAGTGATCCTAAGAGGCAAGAATCTGCACTGAATGGTTAACAGTGTTTGTTTTCTACGGGGCACAGTGGCTCATGCCTGTAATCCTAGCACTCTGGGAGGCCAAGACAGGTAGACTGCTTGAGCTCAGGAGTTGGAGAACAGTCTGAGCAAGAGCAGGACTCTACCTCTACTAAGAAATAGAATAACTAGTCCAGCCTCGTGGCTCATGCCTATAGTCCCAGCTACTTGGGAGGCTGAGGCAAGAGAATCATTCAAGCCCAAGAGGTTGAGGTTGCTGTGAGCTATGACACCACAGCACTCTACCTAGAGCAATGGAATTAGATTCTATCTGTCTCAAACCAAAAATAAAACAGTGGTTGTTTTCTTTTTGGAAATTCATTTGGAAATAAGGAATAATAAACCCACTGAAATCATCTCAGGCGTAAAACCTTTTGTTGTGGATTTATGAGTAGGGCATACCAGATAATCACATGGATGTCTAAAGGCAAATGCAGTAAAGTTGCCTCTTGGGGTCTGAAGTGAGGGGCCAGAAATCAAGAACCATGATTATTCTCCCCCTCATTCAAGGGATTCGTTTTGAGGGGGGGTTTGGTCCGTCTCTTTCAGTTAGTTTTCTCTATCCGTTTTTCATTAGCTCAGTATGACCACCAGACCTGACTGACACATTTATGATCAGAGCCCCTGAGCTCCAAGACCACCACAGTGCACCAGTGGGCTTTGCTTCTCGTATTAAATTCTTAAGAATCTGATGGGCACGTTTACCTTGGGAGACTTTATCTATTAGCACCACCACCACCATCACCTGCCAGTGTTATATCTAGGCGGTGATATTTCAGGAAGTGTTAATTTCTTCCTTATTTATAGAAATTTTACAGTGATCACTGATTATTTGTGTATTTATTATAAAAGTAATTTAATTAATTTTTTTTAAGACAGCGTCTCAGGCGGTACCTGTGGCTCAGTGGGTAGGGCACCAGCCCCATATACGGAGGGTGGCAGGTTCAAACCCAGCCCCGGTCAAACTGCAACAGAAAATAGCCGGGTGTTGTAGCAGGCACCTGTAGTCCCAGCTACTCAGGAGGCTGAGGCAAGAGAATCGCCTAAGCCCAAGAGCTGGAGGTTGCTATGAGCTATGATGCCACAGCACTCTACTGAGGGTGACAAAGTGAGACTCTGTCTCTTAAAAAAAAAAAAAAAAAGACAGGATCTCATGCTGCCCAGGCTGGCATGCAGTGGCTAGTCACAAGCGTGATCATAACACACTACAGCCTTGAACTGCTAGCCTCAAGCAGTTCTGCAACCTCAACTTCCCAGTAGCTGAAATGAAGGGGGTGTGCCTCCACTGCTACTGGTAATTTATCTTAAATATAAATTTTTAAAAAATTCTAACTGCCACTAGCAATTCAAAGTACAACCTTTGAAACACCTTGATAATGGTTTGCCAGTAACTATTTGTTGTTAAATTCAATGAACTTTTCTCAGATATTTTTACATTATTTATGAATAAAGTATGTATTTTTGTGTGCTACCCTCTTAACTAAGCATACGTTTTATAGTTTTGTACATATGCAGTATGTTCTCTAACTTTGGATCAGAATTTTATTTTATAGAGCCAATATTTCAGATTTATTAGTTGTTAAAAATTATTTTTCATAATTTAAAAGAAATGTGGATAATAAGAAAAAATATATCTTTTAAAAATCATATTCTGTCATTCTTTATATTATTAATCAAAACAATGTATTAATCCAGGTGGAATGGTTTAGAAGAATTTTTTTCTTTTTTTTTTGTAGAGACAGAGTCTCACTTTATCACCCTCTATAGAGTGCTGTGGCATCACAGCTCACAGCAAACTCCAGCTTCTGGGCTTAGGCGATTCTCTTGCCTCAGCCTCCCGAGTAGCTGGGACTTCAGGTGCCTGCCACAACGCCCAGCTAAGAAGAATTTAATTATGGTCTGATTCCCTAGAAATGTTCCCTTTTTAAATTTTTTTTATTTTTGAGACAGAATCTCACTCTGTCACCCTGGATAGAGTGCCATTGGTATCACAGCTTAGTATCACAGCTTACAGCAACCTTAAACTCCTAGGCTCACGCAATCCTCTTGCTCAGCCTCCCAAGTAGCTAATACTTACAGGTGCCCACCAGAAAGCCTGGCTATGTTTTTCTGGGTTTTTTGTTGTTTTTTTTTTGAGACAGAGCCTCAAGCTATCCCCCTGGGTAGAGTGCTATGGCATCACAGTTCACAGCAACCTCCAACTCCTGGGCTCAAGCAAGTCTCCTGCCTCAGCCTCCCAAGTAGCTGGGACTACAGGCACCCGCCACAACACCTGGCCATTTTTTGGTTGCAGCCATCATTGTTGTTTGGCAGGCCTGGGCTGGGGATTCGAACCCGCCACCTTAGGTGTATGTGGCTGGCGCCTTAGCTGCTTGAGCCACAGGCGCCCAGCCTGTTTTTCTGTCTTTAACA
>CAUYTI010077703.1:0-10153 GCA_963575145.1 Galago senegalensis
GTGGCGGGCGCCTGTGGTCCCAGCTACTTGGGAGGCGGAGGCAAGAGACTCGCTTGAGCCCAGGTGTTGGAGGTTGCTGTGAGCTGTAATGCCACGGCACTCTACCCAGGGGGACAGCTTGAGGCTCTGTCTCAAAAAAAAAAAAGAAAGAAAGAAAAGTAATCTGCCCCTTCCCATGAGGTTTCTTTTAATGTTTTTTAATATTATAAAAGCAATATCTACTGAAAGAAAGTCTAAATAATCAAAGGAACTTATAAAGCTTTATCTCATCCTGGTATGGGAAGAAAATATGCTTTCTAAAGCATTATTTTAAAATGAACAGGAACTACAGTGAAGGAAGTTTAAAAAAATTTATATCCAGTCTTTTCAATTATGAAAATATGGCTTCTTACAAAATAAACAAGTTGACCTGCCACAATAAAAGACTGGTCACTGGGGCAGGGGCTGGAGAAACTAAATACAAACCACTTCTGGCCACTTAATATGTGGCTTACACATCAATAACCACCGAAAATTGTAAACAGCTACTACCATTAAGGAAAAATGAGAGGGAAGAGGGAGTTAATTAACTTCAAGGAGAAAGCTTTAAACTCTTAGGCTCTTTTTCAAACACCCAATATCCTTTATCCTCTGGGGAAAAGCCTAATGCAGTGTGGTCCTACTAAAGCCCTCATCAGCATCAACAGTTACACCATTCACCCACCCCCACTTACTTGAAAGGGACTAAATGTCCTCCCTAGAGACCCATGGTAGGGAGCTCCGAGCACTGCCTCCTTCCCTTGTCTGCGGGGACAGACTTTGGCTCTGCAAGATAAGAGGTGCTGAAAGTCCTTAACCAAATAAGCTGCCCAGAGAACAGCTGCCACCCAACTCCTGGGAAGGCAGCAGCATGAGTCTCAAGGCAGCCTGTTGTCTGTGCCTAGGAAAAGGTGGTGGCTCAACTTCCCAGGGCGTGGGGGTCTCACCGTCATGATAACTAACAAGGCACATAAAGTGGTAAGGGAGAAAATTTGGCTCAACGTTCCAAGCGCTTGGACCAACTCCAGATAAAGAAAGAGTCCAAGAATGACAGCGTGGACGCACGTGCAGTGGGGAGCTTCCCAAACTGGTGGTGTCAGTTCTGTCACTGGAGGGGACAAGCCACCCCTTCCCTTGTGCAAGCCTGCCTGGTGGTCTCACACGTTCCAAACGTAGGCGCTGCAGGGCAGAGGCAGGCAGGTTCAGGCACGGGCCGCGGAGCCAGGGCGCAGAGGGTCGGGCACTGCCCGCCTGCCCAGATCCGAGCGGCGGGGGTGTGGTACCCCCTGCTCGCAAGGCTGAGCCAGAGACCCGCAGGTCCGTGCCTCGAGGGCCCATCTCACCTGCTTCGTCCGCAGCCCTGAGGGCGAGAGGAGAAGGGAGTCAGCGCTCGCAGAGTGCCAAGCAGGGAGGAAATCACCGTCATCTCACGCCCCCAGCCTTCTTCGCCGAGCGCTGCCGAGTGCCAGGTGCAGCAGCTCACCCACGTTCCCAGAAAGAGGGGTGAGGGTTAGCGGCTGCGGCTCTGTCAGCTTCTCCCGGCGCCAGCCGCTAGGCGCCGCCTCCGCTCCACCCTCAGGGCCCGCCCCCAGGCTTCGATTCTTCAGGCGCACGCCTCTGCCCCGCCCTCAGGCCCCGCCCACAGCGCGAGCCTGGGTGCTCACGTCCTCGCCCCACCCCATGTCCCGCCCAAAGCCTCGAGCCTCGGAGTTGCACGGTTCTGAAACCAGCCCTCAGGCCACGCCCCCAGCCTCTGAACCGCACAGCCCCCCAGCCCCGCCCTGCCAGCGGCAGGACTTCCGGCCGCACGGCTCCCTCAAAATGGCTTCCGCTGTCGGGGAGTTCTGTCTTATTTGACTCTGTATGCTCAGTTGCTGAGCTCAGTGGTCTTTCTGTCTGACCCCAGCCTCGTGTGATTCGTCATTTCTTCTTGGTTAGCCTAGTCCTTTTTATAACAGTTTAGAAGCAATGACTTGGACTTGGCTCAAATCCCGCCTTACGCCTTTCTCTAGTAAGTGTGACCTTGACCTTCCTAAACCGAGATTAAAACAACTCTAAAGCGTTAGCCTTGTCCGTGACTGCTAGTACAGTATTTCTATTGGAGGGGAGACTACATGCTTATCTCCTCAGTGTAATAAGAGGGAAATGGTTATATTGATGGAAAAATTCCAGAGCTTCTTGAACTTAAGGTATCCCAAATACGGTGCTCCATTTGAAACCTGAAGAAATCCTGTAGCTGAATTAGCTTCTTGGAATAAAAAAGAATTACTCCAAATTTTAAAGTATTTATAATCTGGCCCTACTTAATATTGTTAACGGGAATTTCTTCTTCAGTAGGCCCTTGGTCTCGGGAATTTGAATGAAGCCACAGACCACAGATCAGTGGTAAGATAGGATTTTATTAGAAAGGTCTACGGAAGGAGTAAAAAGTACCAGAGCTTCTGGCAAAAGGGGAAGACCCAAGTCAGAAGTCATCTACATGGGTCCTTTGTCTAGGGGTATGTGTTACATCTTGGCCAGGTGGAAAAACACTTTTACAAACTTAATGTTGTATTAACAAATGAATAAATGCAGTCCCTCTCCTGGGGCAAGGTTATTAGGTCTTCCCAGTTTTTGTCTCAGGGAGGGATTAGGGCTCCCTACTCAAGGTGGAACTACCTAAAACATTTCTGGTTGCTTTGTTCATGACCTTGCTAGAGCCCAGAGGGTGTGGCCTGGAAAGGGCATCCTCCTATTTGTACCTAGAGATGGGCGTCTGATTTCTGAGCTCACTTGGGCCCAGAGTATGGGGAGGGTTTTTGTCCAGCCCTGAGTGGGAGAATCCTATATCAATATCTCCACAAGCATTTGTCTTTGACAAGGGTCTATCTCCCTTTGCATCTTAAATTATTCTGTTTGGCAACTTCAGTGTCTTCCATCTTGGCAGTTTTAGTGCAAAGATACAAAACTATATGGTTTACTAAGAAAAATCACATTAAGCTAAATGTAGATTAAAGGATCTGAAACTTAGCAGGAGAGAATGAGGGGAAACTGAAGCCATAAAAAGGCATGCAGGCGTGCATGCTGCTCCTGTTCACTTCTCCTTTGTTCTCTGTCTTCACTTTTATCTCCCTTTTTTGTTTCTACTGAACCTGGCTACTTAAAAAAAAAAAAAAATCTGAATATCTCAAGTCTAAGAGGATTTCTGTTTAGAAAGTTTGATGATTAGGCTCCGCGCCTGTATCCTGGTGGTTAGGGGGCCAGCCACGTACACTGAGGCAGGCAGATTCAAACCCAGCCTGCTCCTACTAAATAACAATGACAACTACAACAGCAACAAATAGCCAGGTGTGTGGCAGGTGCCTGTAGTCCCAGCTACTTGGAAGGCTGAGGCAAGAGAATCACTTAAGCCCAAGAGTCGGAGGTTGCTATGAGCAGCAACATCACAGCACTCTACCGGGGCGACATAGACTCTGTCTCAAAAAAAAAAAAAAAATTGGACACACCATACACACACACCAAAAAAATGGTGTGATGATTAATTCAATTAAATACTTAATGAGCTTTGACTATGAGGGGAATACTGAAAGATGGGCCTGGAAAGGTAGCTTGTAGGACATTCCTTAGGTTAGTCTTAAGAATTTAAACTTTACCCTTTGACCACAGTAAAACTGTTTGCTATTTTTGTCACAGGAACATATCATAATGATCACACTATTTTGGAATGTATAGTTTGGAAGCTTTCCCATAATTAGTTAAAATAGAATGAAGGCAAGAAAAGGTGTGGTGATGGCTCAGTGCCCATAGCTCAGTGAGTAGGGTGTCAGCCACATACACCAAGGCTGGCCAGTTCAAGCCTGGCTGGGGTCTCCTAAATAGTAATAGCAGCTCAAACCAAAACATAGCTGGTGTTGTGGTAGATGCCTGTAGTCCCAGCTACTCAGAAGGCTGAGGCAAGAGAATCACTTAAGCCCAAGAGTTTGATGTTGCTGTGAGCTGTGATGCCACAGGACCCTACAGAGGACAACATAGTGAGATTCTTGTCTCAAAAGAAAAGAAAAGAAAAGGTGTGGTGACTTTGGGAAGAACTGAGACATAAAGAAGTGACTTACTTTGGAGTGATGACTGTGAATAGAATGGAATAGGCCTGAGAGACATTACAGAAGAACTAGTGAGACTTATTTACCAAAGAGGAAGGACTTTAATGAACCTGTGTGTCAGATCTGACAATTAAGTTTGTAAACTCATCCTGGAAAAAGTGTTACATACCTCATTGCTGAATATCACTGTGGTCACCTTCAAAGTGCTCCACTGGGGAAGCCGTGCACTGACATTAGCACCTTGTCCACCCTTCAGAGCAATTTTGGAACTCTTTTTGGAATGGTTGTCAGAACTGTCTTGGTACTTATATATACCAATAACATTTGTTATCTTGTATGTTGTACGTTGTATTTCTTGTAATTGTATAAGTCAAATGTGACTTGAGTATTACACTTTTAATAGAGTTTTATTTCCTCTCTTAAGATATGTATACGTTTTTTTGGCACACTCTGTATTTCCTCATCCACTATAATATAAAAAAGTATTGTGCTGGAGAGCTTCTAATATCCTTTCCAGCCTAAAATCACCTTATTTCCTATCATTGTATTATTTATTTTTTGGTTGCAGTTTTTGGCCGGGGCCAGGTTTGAACCCACCACCTCTGGCATACTCCTTGAGCCACAGGCGCTGCCCCTAAGTAGTTAGTTTAAAAACTCCCAGGTAGTTAGTAAGAGAGAATGAGAAGAAAAACCCTTATTGTCCTGTGAACTAGGTGCTTGTGTCAGCATCAACATATGTATGTAGAGACTTCCAGGAGACTTGTAGAGAGAACACAGAAGCTCAAGAGACAGAGGAGAGCTAAAGATGTGGTTTGAAGAGACATCTATATAGAGCAGATGAGTTCTGGGGATGAACAGCTAATGGAAGGAAACAGGAATAAAGTATATATAGAGATGAAAGATTTCATTAAAAAGTCACCCTTAGATAAGCAATTACTAATGAACGCCATAAAAAAATAATTTAATTCCACTACTACATCTGCTAATCAGTCTGTGAAATGCCAACCTATACTATAGAAAACCTAATAGTTATGCAGAACCATAGAGGAAAACTGTAAATTAATCTGAACTCCCACTTACAAATAAATCATATCTGTGGGCTCGATGCCTGTACCTCAGTGGCTAGGCGCCAGCCACATACACCAGAGCTGGCGGGTTTGAATCCAGCCAGGGCCTGCTAAACAACAATGACAAAAAAAAATAGCCAAGCATTGTGGCGGGTGCCTGTAGTCCCAGCTACTTGGGAGGCTGAGGTAAGAGAATTGCTTAAGCCCATGAGTTTGAGGCTGCTGTGAGCTGTGACACCATGGGACTCTATGGGGGAGACATAGACTCTGTCTCAAAAAAAAAAAATCATATCTGTGGCCTTCAAATGCATTGATACCCCCTTTCCCTCAATTCCAGCTGGTCAAAATTGATTGGAGGAGTAAACCAAGTGGTTTAATATAATGACAAGAATCACATAAAATACATGTTGAAGCTGGGTGCTATGACTCATGCTTGTAATCCCAGCACTTGGAAGGCTGAGAAGGGTGGATTGCCTGAGCATACAATTTCAAGACCAGCCAGAGTGAGACCTTATCTCTAAAATAGCTGGGCATTGTGGCAGGGACCTATAGTCCCAGGTACTTGGCAGGCCGAGGCAAGAGAATCACTTAAGCCCAAGAGTTTGAGGTTGCTGTGAGCTGTGATGCCATGGCACTCTACGAAAGGCAACAAAGTGAGACTCTGTGTTAAAAAACAAACAAATAAAGCCTAGTGTTGCCGCAGGTACCTGTAGTCCCAGCTACTTGGGGGCCCTCATGAGGCAAGAGAATAGCTTAAGCCCAAGAGTTTGAGGTTACTGTGAGCTGTGACACCATGGCACTCTACCAAGGGTGACATAGTGAGACTCTGTCTCAAATATATATATGTGCATATATATGCACATATATATGAGTCAATATGATGATACATGTATCTATGAATCAGTATGCATGTATGTATATATACATATATATGAGTCATATTGACATTTATATATATGAGATGAAGTTAAGAGAATAGGTTAATGCAAGCTATTCAGTACAGTGCCATGGCGTCACAGCTCACAGCAATCTCAAACTCTGGGCTTAAGCTATTCTTATATATGTATGACTCATATATATACATATGCATATATGTGTATATCATATGTATATATATGTACATATATGAGTCATATTGACATATATATATATGAGTCAATATGATGTACATGTAGATTCCTGGTGAATTTTGCTTTTTCCAAAATGAAGTAATTGTAATTTTTTTCCTTGGGACTATAGGTACCCACCACAATGCCCACCTATTTTTTGGTTGGAGTTGTCATTGTTATTTAGCTGGCCTGGGCTGGGTTTGAACCCGCCAGCCTCATGTAAGTAACCAGTGCCGTAACCACTGTGCTACAGGCATCAAGCCTATGACTTTTTATTCACATGATTTTTAGTAACTCTTTTCATTTAATAATATATCATTAACCCTCTTATTTATATAGATCTACATCATAATTTTTAATGCCTTTTGAGTATTCCCTAGTGATTTTTTTTTTTTTCAGTTTTTGGCTGGGGCTGGGTTTGAACTCACCACCTCTGGTATTTGGGGCTGGTGCCCTACTCCTTGAGCCACAGGTGCCACCCCCCATAGTGATTTTTTTTTTTTTGAGAGAGAGAATGTCACTCTGTTGTCCTGGCTAGAGTACAATGGCATCAGCATAGCTCACAGCAACCCCAAATTCCTGGGCCCAAGCAATTCTCTTGCCTCAGCCTCCTAGTTAGCTGGGACTACAGGTGCAAGCCACCACGCCAGGCTAATTTTTTCTATTTTTCCTAGAGACAAAAATCTTACTCTTGCTCAGGCTAGTCTTGAATTACCTCCCTTGAGTGATCTTCAAGTGACCTCAGAGGCCACAGTACTAGGATTTCAGAAGTGAGCCATTGCACCTGGCCTCCTAGCAAAATTTTGAGGATCTTTGAAAAAGTATAAACTCTGGGCCAACCATAAAATCTTATCAAAGTTGAATAAATAAGAGAAAGACAAAAGAGTGGCTCAAAATGAGTTATTTGACTATGTATAATATGATGTCAAATTTCTTTAAAAACATTTGGTTTAGGCTTGGTGCCCATAGCACAGTGGTTATGGCGCCAGCTACGTGCATCGAGGCTGGCGGGTTGGAACCCAGCCTGGGCCGGCTAGACAACAATGACAACTGCAACAAAAAATATCCAGGTGTTGTGGCATCTGTAATCCTAGCTACTTGGGAGGCTGAGGCAAGAGAATTGCTTAAGCCAAAGAGTTTGAGGTTGCTGTGAGCTGTGATGCCATATCACTCTACCGAGGACGATAAACTGAGACCCTGTCTCTTAAAAAAAGAAGTTAAATAGAAAACCAATGAAACCAGAACTAGGTTATGAAACAGAAAGTTAAATCAGTGACTTAGATAAAATAGGCTACAGAAATCATACAATAGAAGCTTGATGAATTTGGGGGCCCCTACCAATCTGTTTCAAGACTTAGCTGCTGCTGATTTTTTTGTTTTGTTTTGTTTTGTTTGCCAAGGCAAGTAGTTTAAGTAAGATTCTGCTCCCTGTTGCTAGCACTGGAGGCAGATTATTTTCCTCTTTGATAGGCATCAGAGTTTTAAGTGCAACCACCAAGATCAGTTTTAGCAAGTTAACTCTAAGCTTCACATCCGATTTACAGTTTCACAACTCCAGGAGACAAATCCACAAACCCTGCCCCATCTGGCAAGTAGATTTCAGGAGTGAAGAATTCATCTAGCACAGAAGAGAACAGGCTTTACTACTACACCCACAATCCGGCAGTTTTTGCTGTGTAACACAGGACTCCAGAACTTACTGGCTTAAAGCCATATCCACTGATACCATTATGGGAGTTAGTAATTTAGGCTGGCCTCAGCTGAGGTGGCTCATCTCTGCTCTGTTGGGTATCTTCTGGGTTCACTGACGTTATGGTCAGCTGGCAATCGATGGCCTCACATGTTTGGGAGATAACTGCTCGTCAGGAAGGTCAGCGATATTAAACTGAGGGTCTTAGCCTGAGCGGCTATAATAAATCACTATAGAATGAGTGGCTTAGAAAACAGTTCACAGTTCTGTAGATCAGGGTGCCAGCCTGGTTGAGTTCTCAGTGAGGGTCCACTTCCTGTTTCTCAGACAGCGGTCTTATTGCTGTCCTCACATGGTGGAGAAAGAGAGAGCCAGCTCTCCAGTGTCTTCTTACAGGGCAGTAACACCATTCTTGAGGGCTCTATCTTCATGACCATCATTGTCACTTCTCAAAGGTCCCAGCTCCTACTCCTATCACTTTGGAGGTTAGGATGTCAACACATGAATCTGGAGCAGTCTGCAGCACTGGGAATGTGCCGTTTGTCCTCCAGTCAGCCAGCACTGGCTTGTACCCAGGTGGTATCTGGTCACAGGAGGCTCAGGGGAAGCAAGGCAGGGCTAGTCCAATGCTTAAGTGGTTTTTTGGTTTGTTTTTTTTTTTTTTTGAGACAGGGTCTCACTATTTTACCCTCAGTAGAGTGCTATGGTGTCACAGCTCACAGCAACCTCAAACTCTTGGGCTTACGTGATTCTCTTGCCTCAGCCTCCCAAGTAGTTGCAACTACAGGCACCCGCCACAACGCCTAGCTATTTTTTGTTGTAGTGTTGTTGTTTAGCTGGTTCGGGTTGGGTTCGAACCCACCAGCCTGGGTGTATGTGGCTGGTGCTGTAACCACTGTGCTTCAGGCACCAAGCCTCTGATGCCATTCTTAAACTCACAAAGTTCATGTTATGGGTGAAACTGGGTGAAGTAATTTTCTGACACACTTAATAACTAAGCCAATTTTCAGCAGTCTCCAACATTTTTGGCACCAGGAACTGGTTTCATCAAAGACAATTTTTCTATAAACATGGGTGCTGGGGAATAGAGGGATGGGACAGGAGGTGGAGATCAGGCAGTGGTGCTGTGTAGTCCAGTCCCAAACAGGCCAGAGACAGGTATCTGTCTGTGGTCTGGGATTGGGAACCCCCGTTTTTTTTTTTTTAGAGACAGAGTCTCACTTTGTCACCCTCGGTCAAGTACTGTGGCATCATATCTCACAGCAACCTCCAGCTCTTGGGTTAAGGCGGTTCTCTTGCCTCAGCCTCCCAAGTAGCTGGGACTACAGGTGCTCGCCACAACACCCCACTATTTTTTGTTGCAGTTTGGCCGGGGCCAGTTTGAACCCACCACCCTCAGTATATGGGGCTAGTGCCCTACACACTGAGCCACAGGCGCCACCCTTGGGGCCCCCAAATTTTTATATAGTTGAGATTATGTAGTAAAACCACAATGTACTCATTTTTACCAACTCTTAAAGCTTCAATTTTTGAGAAACAATTATAATTCCTCTTATCTTTCTTCAGAGATGTTACTTTCCGAGCTATGGCTTTTTACTGTCTTTTCTTTATAGTTTATGTGTTTGGTATGTTATTTAAGAAATTCTCCCAGCCAGGCACAGTGACTCATGCCTGTAATCCTAGCACTCTGGGAATGTAAGGTGGGTAGATTGCTTGAGCTAAGGAGTTCAAGACCAGCCTGAGCAAGAGTGAGACCCTGTCTCTTCTAAACATAGAAAAATTAGGCTCAGCACCTATAGCTCAGGCAGCTAAGGTGCCAGCCACATAGACCAGAGCTGGCAGGTTTGAATCCAGCCCAGGCCTGGCAAACAACAACTACAACCAAAAAATAGCTGGGCATTGTGGCAGGCACCTGTAGTACCAGCTGCTTGGGAGGCTGAGGCAAGAGAATTGCTTAAGCCCAAGAGTTGCAGGTTGCTGTGAGCTGTGATGCCATGGCACTCTACTGAAGGTGACAGCTTGAGGCTCTGTCTCAAAAAAAAGAAAAAGAAGGCTCGGCGCCTATAGCTCAACTGGCTAAGGCGCCAGCCACGTACACCTAAGGTGGCAGGTTCGAATCCCCAGCCCGGACCCGCCAAACAACAATGACGGCTGCAACCAAAAAATAGCCGGGCGTTGTGGCGGGCGCCT
>CAUYTI010077706.1:0-21538 GCA_963575145.1 Galago senegalensis
CCAGGGGGACAGCTTGAGGCTCTGTCTCAAAAAAAAAAAAAAAAAAAAAAAAATTTTATAATGTTAAACTGTAATAATAACAAATAATTGCTGAGAAGTGATTATTGAGAACTGCTTATCAAAGTTTGCTTTGTTGTCAGGTCCTGCCCTGCCCCTTCACCCCCTCCCCCCGGCCATGTTGTCCTGCCTTACAGATGTTAAAATCTGGTCACCCTATCCAGGGAGGGTCATGGAGGTAATCTTTACTCATTTTACAAACAGATACCAAATGCATCCAGATCTCACCGTGAAGTTGAACAGCCCAGCCAATTCTAAACTCGTTCAGCTAATCCCCCAAAGACCTGTAGACCCTTAAGTATGAGAATATATCTTGCTACAAACCAGATATCTCATGCCTGTTTCCTCATTTCAGTTGAGCACATTTTCCCAGAAACACTTCTTTTCTCCCATGTTTCTAACCATGTTGATTTTTTCTTTTAATATTTGTACATTTAACATTCTATATATTTATTTTTGATTTCTTTTAATCATCTGACTTTCTCAAATACACATACTACACAAAAAGAGAGAATACATTTTTGATTTTTAAGACTGTTCATGGCAGGGAGTCTGTGGCTTGGCTCATAGTAGGTCTTCAAACTATTTTGAATAAATTACAACTGGGTATGTGAATACTTGACAATATGTTAATTTGATGTGGGTTTCCGTCTATGCTTCTACCCAGAGTAAAGAGCACATATCTGAAAAACCTAGGTATGTTCATCTATGTAAGGAGGAAGACTATTAGAAAGTTTAAAATATTCATGTTTTATTCTGATCTACTATGATTTTTGCATATGGGGAAACCCACATGCAATATGGAGAATATTTCTGTATAAAGTCAATTTATCCTATAGTCCTCCAGAGTGGATGAGTTTCAGAAATTATCAAAGGACCTCATTAAAGATTATCTTTACCTACATGGTGAGCCCATTAAATGGATGCTAGAGACAGGATTTTAATGAGTCCAGTTGATAACATATTGCTTTCATTACATTCCACAGTAAATAATAAAGTTGGCTAAGTAATTTTTAAACAATTTAAAAGATTCTTGAATTATTAAAAAACAAAAATGTATAAGCATTTTATGGAGATATCATTTCATTGTAATTCTTCATAATACCATACATAGTAAGTTTGTATTTCCATTATAAAATAAATCTATTGTTTTGAGATTCTTATTTTCCTATCTAGAAAAAAATTAACAATAATATATTTCTTTTTAAAGGTTTTCTTAGATTATAATATCTATAATTAGATATGATCTAATAAGTCATATAAAAACACTCTCCTCTAATAATGATTATATAGTATCACATGAGGTATCTATTGATTACTGATTGGAAAAAGCTTAGGCCACTTGTTCTCTCCTGATTTAGAATAATTTTGTTGTCATTATTAAGACATGTTTTATAATCTATTTTGTCTATTTTTATAAATCAAGTATGATAAAATTTAAATTAAATGTAGTTTGTATACCATGAAGAAGTCATTCTGGGCATTTTGTCTGAAATCTTTCATAAAATTGAATAATATATTATTTTGTACATAATATTTATCAAAAGAAAAATGTCTTAGAGTTTTATACACAGTGAAATTTAATCTATACGGTGAGATAAAGAATTCCTTACTTACAAAACTACATGCTTTCTTCCTGAGAATTAATAACTCTTTTGAGTTTTAATCTACATAAAGTAATATAAGCAAATTTCAAGTTTAAATTGTGATGAGTTAGAAGGGACATACAAAAACATGTAATCTACTCTCATGTAAGAAGACACTTAAAATTTTACCTCTAAAATTCCCTTTGCCTTTTCTAAAAAAGCATTAGAGGGAAAGTATCCATCATATGGCAATACCCATGATTTTTATTTATTTATTTTATTTATTTATTTATTTTATTTTATTTATTTATTTATTTATTTATTTTGGAGACGGAGTATCACTATGTCACCTTCGGTAGAGTGCCATGGTGTCACAGCTCACAGCAACCTCAAACTCTTGGGCTTAAGTCATTCTCTTGCCTTGGCCTCCCAAATAACCGGAACTGCAGGCACCCATCACAACACCCAGCTATTTTGAGGTTGTTGTTGTTGTTTTTGTTGTCATTGTTGCTTAGCAGGCTTGGGCCAGTTTTGAACCCACCATCCCTGGTGTATGTGGCCAGTGCCATAACCACTGAGATATGGGCATTGAGCCTACCCTTGATATTTCAAAATTGAGTATCACAAATGCATGTTCCCTACAGTATGCTAAAGATTGAGGCTGCACACGGGGTCCTGTTTCTTATCATACCTCTTTAAGAGAGATGAAACCTACAACTTTGTTATAAAGTTTATTAATAATAAATTCATTATGAAATATACTTAAGATTTTATGTTGATAGTTTTATGAAGCACTTAAATTAAAAGTGAATAATCCTATAAAGTATTTGATAGAAATAAAATTTATTGTACACTTTTTAAAGTCATTTTTTGCATAGTTGTCAGTAGGAGGAACTTTAGAGGCACTATGAGAATGTCTTGTAATGCATCCTCGTGTGACCTTGCACAAACATCAACAAAGTTTTTAAACTTTATGATTTCTAAAAACTTTTTCTTCCAATATCTCCAATCCTCAGACACATATGTTATGTTTATTATTGAGACACATTTCATAACAATTGTAATTTCTAAAATAATAGGAAAAGTTAAGCTTATTTTGAGTAATTTAACCTGCATACCAATTGACTGGTTGTTTGATAATTGAATGAAGAGTGTTAAACGTGTAAGCCACTTTCATTGTATTGGACTAATCTTGTTAAAATTTAATTTAATTTACTGGTAATTTGTCTTAAAATTTCCTCTACTAGTTTGGTGATTATACCCAAGATTGCTAGCTTCCTTCAGTCTGAGTTTTCTCTCTTTATATTAAAGATCCTGTGTTGTGTTTGCTTTGTTTTTATTTTATTTTGTACTGGATGTACTATCGTCAAGAAAAATAAAATCCTGTTCCATGTCATCTCTTATGTTACATGCAAGACATGGCAATGTGACTATGACCTGGCCAGTGGTACACAAGAGAAAGTACTGTGGTTGACTTGTAGGTAATCTCCTTAACAAGTGATAGGGTCCCCTTCCTCTTTCTCTTCTTCACTATGTGAGACATGAAAATGAGATAATTTTCACCAGGCAGAGCTAACAGAACAAAAACATAGCACAGTGTGATACCCTAAAAATTTTGTAAAAGCATCCTTCATAAGAATCTTAGACTCTCTTATTGTTAAGGGAGAGAAAACTAACTTAGGTTATGTTTATTGTGGGGCTTCCGTTTGATCAAGTCAAATCAAATAATAATTAATATAATGATTTTATCAGTCCAAAATAATCTCTATTAGTAATTTATTTCTGAAAAGAATGTGTAATTAAAATATCGCTGACTTTTTTGACATTATTTATGATTCCATTGATAATTTTAATTGATTTAATCATTAAAATGTATTAGATGATATAGGTGAAAATAAATATATTTTCATTATTTCATCAAAATTGATGTGTTGCAAGATAAGTTTATTTACTATATTAAACACTTTACAAAACCAAATTAAATACATATTCTTAACATGTGGTTTTGTCTAATAACAGTTAAGAATGATATAGAGTTCAATGTAGATATGTCTTCGGTGATATAGTGAGTAAATCTTCAAATTATTTTAATGCATCACTTGTTTTCTCCTCCCACTTCTTTTGTGACTACCTTACAAATAGGATAGTAACACTATGCTTAAAAGATAAACAAAATGAAGTTGAAGCACATTTTTATTAGTATTACAAGAATGGAAAAGCAAGTATCCCGCACTCAGTACTAACATGAAACCAATATAAAAACAACTACATGCCCACCCGAGAAAGAAAAAGAAAGTATATGCAAGTGGTGGAGAGAGCAGGAGAGAAAGAGGGAAGGAGAGGAGGGACCAGGGAGGGGAATACTAAACTCCACCTAATATACACCATGTAAGGGTTATAGCACACTCTCTGGATGAAGGGCTGAACTACAGCTTGAACTTTACCTTGGAAACCCAAAGAGTGCAACCTAATCATTTGTACACTCATATCAATTCTGAATTAATTCTTTTTCTCAAGACTACAGTCTCCCTGTAGCTGTCAGTCACTACAATTCTATGACCCGTATACAGAAGAAAAAAAAAATCTCAAAAACATAGTTATATTTATTGTCAACAATTCTTCACCACAAATGTCTAATAAGATGAACTTTATTTACACTCTTATCCTTACTACTCTATTGATGCTACTTTGTCAAGTTATCAACACATTTAATTTTTTTCAATTTCTATCAGATCAGTTAACTTGAATTTGCAACATCAGTTGGCAAAGATGATAACTCTGAGATTTTAGAAAAGCTTTTATAAATGCTTCTTGGACACTCTACAATCCTGATTTCTCTGTAACTTCACTAGTGATTTATTCTGTAATTCTTTCATCTTTACTCAGCTTTTGCCTGTCCTCTAAATGTTGGAGTACCTTAAAGTTAATACTTCACTCTCTTCAGGTACATTACAATAATGCAATCTCATCCCTGGCCAATTTTTAGAACAATTTGTTAGGACTGAGTAAATAGGAGCACACCATTTTTTCATTTGAAGTTAAAGAATGACTACACAAGAGTTTATATTAATTAAACATCAAATCTTACCATAATTTAATATTTAGCTCTATTATTCTCATATGCTTTTCAAATTACTATTTAAATATGGTAAGGCTGAGTCTTATGCACCTGTAGACTTGATTATCTACTACAAAGGCAAATCTCTACTTTTTAATCTAGGCAAATATTTATTTTTTCTGCTATTATAAATATCACTGTCTTGCTTATCTTTACATTGCCATACTTTGTTCTCCTCTTCTCTCTCTCCTTATCCTACATATTTAGAGATGGAGTAAGATTTATTCTGCAAAAACTAAAGTAGAGAAATCTATGATAAATAAATGTTCTAGTTTCATGACAGAATGTTTTTAAAATATATAACCACGACGGGGGAAAAGATGAAGATAAATAGAAACGTGGAATCAGTTCTACAATGAGAAAAATGCTATTTTGTGAGGTGTACAAGAGGTTTCTTACTCTCACTTAAGGAATTCCAAACCACCATGAAAGTCTCAATTTGACCTCACGGAACAAAAACTAGTGCATATGTTCATTATACATAAAATATTCCCATTATTTCTTGAAGTCATACATTAGAGAAGATTAAAACTGAAGCAGAAAAAGTAATTTGGTCTGAGTTTGGCAAAATTCACTTAATGTTTGAAACTAAATAGGGAACTACTAGTCACATAATTTGACTTTACTCCAAACTTTTCTATATGTATTATTGCACAACAGAGGTGTATAAATACTATTTTATATGGGCTATAAAATAGTATTTAATGATTAATCTGACCCTATATTTACTAAATTTATTTCTATAAAAATAATATAATTGGTTCAGTGGTTCACTGTAATGTGAATCTATTCTCTCTTAATTATCATACTATTTGAGAGGTGAAGGTTCTAAATCCATGAACATATTACGCAGACTGCTGACGTATTACTTCTCAAGAAATAGGGAGCTCCAAAAGGAATAGTTACTAAAAATGCAATCTTAATTAAGCATGAGCAAGTATCTCCCAGGCCCCATCAAAAGAATCCTGTGTTCATGCAAAAATGTGGTTCCCAATGGAAAGCAGCCAGTGACTGATGGAGATGTCCTTTTCCTGTCCAAATAGACCCCCGTTCTCCCCAAAATTTTAAACAATATTGTTGCGTATGGATATTCATCTCAAAGATAACTCATATATGAAATTTAGTAAAATAGTGTTTCAAATTCTGTTAAAAAGTGGTTTAAAACATACCTCTTGTATACATTCTGACACGCATGGAGTGAATGTCATTATAAGTAATGGTACAGTGGTTAAACAGTAAAAGTATGTTAAAATTTAGTGTTCTAATCTGGCATTGCATAGTTCTCCTAAACCGAAATATCTGATATCTCTGGGTTACTGCAAACTAATAAAATCTTTTTGGAAGGAAGTATAGAGGATCCTCAAATAACTCAAATTAGACCTTTCTTCCATGTGGCTTGGATATATTTATCTTGGCTTTTCTCTATACCAAGTCCATCAACCTTGTTGGCCATCTTTTCTTAGTGTGGAATGTCTACAGTAGTCCTAGAGCTTTTGTCTTTGATTAGAATTTCCCTTCTCCAAATCACCATATAAAATGCTATCTCTTTAAAATGAAGCTAATTTTGCACTGTTAATATATAAAAATATAACAACATTTTACACTATACATATTCTCAAATTGAAATATTATTTTATAGTAATTCTATCTCTGAAAATGCCAAGTTCCAATACTCCACTATTAAAATTAAAACAATAAATAGTTTTCTGTATCCCAAATATGTGTGAGTTTTTTCCCACATTGTGACAATGTGGCATAACATACAATTGTTCTTACATTCCAACTAGTGTCTAAACCCACAGATTACCATTGATTCTTTACAAAACAAAACCGTCCTCTTTGTCACCTGCTTTCCAGCATCCCATGACATGTATTTAGTGATCCAGTATAACAGTTATATGAGAGTCCAATTTACAACCTTTATTACGAAGGCTTCATTATAACCGTATTGCTTAAATTAAACTAGTAAAAGGGTTTAATTGATTTTCAAAAATATACTAGGTCATTTCTTTGAATATCGTTTAAACTCAAAATTTTTATGTCTGATCTCCATGACATGGATGTTTGGGACCAGGATGATGTATAAGTATTATTATAACAGATGGACTGAGGCAGATCAGTTTTCTGAGAAAGGTTAGTACACACTTAGGTTATACCTTGGTAACTGTACAGGGTCTCCCATGAGGGTCCTGAAATTTTCTAAAAGGACTTCTCAGTGTCAAGAATACGTACTGAGTCCAGCTGATAATGAAACTGGAGAATTCATTTCTTTGAATAGTATTTAAACTTAAAATTTTTATTTCTCTCCTGGAGACTGACCCGCCCCTCTCTGGAATATATTGTCACTCTGTGCCACACTGTGTACTTCCTTCTTCACTTTCACTTCATGTAGCTTCTTTCTTTTTCCTTTAATAAACTGTGTGGGATTGCTTTGCATCTGCGATCACTCCATTATCAGCTGGACTCAGGACTTATTCTGGACACTGAGAACCCAGGGACCAGGGAACATCCAGGCAGACCTATTGTTTTTGTTACAGAAGCACAAATGACTGAAATAACATGTCACATATTATTTTTTAAAACTTCAAAACATTTCTTCCTTATAAAAATAATTTTATAATATTTCCACCAGCTTCTTTTAAAATGTACATGCGGACACACCTCAACTGCAAACCTTTTTGGAAGGAACTATGGAGGATCCTCAAAGAACTCAAATTTAGACCTCCCATTTGATCCTGCAATCCCATTACTAGGCATCTATCCAGAAGAAAAAAAATCATGAGAACATTTGTACTGGATTGTTTATCACAGCTCAATTTACAATCACCAAAATGTGGAAACCAACCCAGAAATGGATTAACAAGCTGTGGTATATGTACACCATGGACTAGTATTGAGCCATTAAAAGAGATGGAGACTTTACGTCTTTTGTATTAACCTGGATGAGATGGAACACATTCTTCTTAGTAAAGCATCACAAGAATGGAGATGCAAGAATACAATGTACTCTATTCTAATATTAAGGCAGTAGATGAGCTAATACACACCCACATAAGAGTAAAACTCAAATCAATTCAAGGTGGGGGACAGAGGAACAAGGGAGCAGGGAGAGGTGAAGAGGGAGAGGGATTAGGGGTTAACCATGATGTATGGCAGACCTCCTGGGGGTTGGAAACAATTATAAAGGGGACTTTACCTAACAAATTCAAATAGTATAACCTAATTCTCTGTACCCCAAATGAACCTGAAACAATAATTTTTAAAAAAGAACATGTGGAATATTTTTTCTTAATTCACAGTATCAGAAAATATGCTTTGACTTAAAAATTAGTTTTACTTCTTTGTGCTTAATATTTCTGTTTTTCTTTTGCATTCCATGAATCTTTTAATTCATGATCTATCTATCTTTGGTTTGGCTATTAGAATCACATCTTCAGCAGAATAACCATATAGTATACAAATCTTCCCTCGGCTTTACAATTTTCCTCTCTGATTGTCTCAAGTTATTATAATTTCACACAGTGCAAATTTTTTAATCACTGCAACATCTCTTGGAGAAAAGGCAAGACCTTGACAAAAGGCCAATCTTGTGAACCGATATAACCAACTTTTGACCAGACACAATGCCGGGTGAGCTGAGTAGCAGCCAGATGGAACCATCATCTCCTCACACCTACTTGAGTTTTGTTGACAGCCTTGGCTGTACTCAGGAACAGTAATGCTCTGCTCTACTCCATAATTTGTGCACTGTCCCTACCTAGCAGGCTACTGCTGAATTTCATTAGACCTAAGCTTATTGCCGACTGTCTTCATCAGTGCTCAGTGTAAGTCCCTTAAAGCATTAGTCTTATAACCGGTTCTTCTGTTGCTGATAATCCTTCTGAATTCTTTTACCTGGATGGAGTTTCTTCTCCGCTTTCCCACCCCTTCCAACACTGCTCTAATGTCAATATTGTGCCCTGAGCCATCGTTTTTTTTCCCTGAAACATTCTTATAACCATCTGTCCTAATGGAGCACACTGTTTCCTCTTAGTCCACTCAGACTGAGGCTCTTTGTTGTCTCCCATTTCACAGGCCTCGCACTGGAAATTACGATCCCTTTTTTCTTTATTTCCAAATTATTTCTCCTTATGCTCTTGTAAAACCCACCATTCTTTGATGCTTGTGAATGTTGATATATTACTCTCTGTTATATACTCTTCTTTTAATGGATATTATTTGCATCCTTCTAAGGTCTTCCTATCTGACTTACAGAATACCTCTCCAATTCACTAGGGTGAGTTCATAGTCATGAAAAAAATTATGTATAAATAACTTTCTCCATTTCATTTTTGTGTTCATCCTATGGTCAATGCCAGATCGTTGGGAACTAAACATCCTTAAAGTTACTATTTTAACTGTTCTATTCTCTAACACTAGTCTTTTATTATCACAGGCTATACAATTTTTTACCTAAAAATGAAATTCAAAAACCATTATTTATTTTTTTCAGTTCTTTTACTCCCTTCCATCATTTTGTAACTTCCCAGGAAATATATATTTATGTACAAGATATTTCTATGTAAATGATCTAAACCTGCCTCCATACAATAAATGCCCATGATTTGTTGAACTAGATACTACTTTAGTATACATTCATAGTCATTAATGACAACTAATCTTTAGGTGTTTTTTGTTTTTTGTTTTTTTTTAATCTTTAGTTTTTAATAACAGGTCGTTTTACGATATTTAAGGAATTTGACTTTTTACTCACTATTTATGATTATTTAAACCCACTGCAGGCCATACCTTATTGTTTTTTTAGTTCTTTATTTCCTCTCCTATAAACAAATATACTTGTTATATTTGAAAGTGAGCAATAACACCCTAAGATAGCAATTCCCCACACATTTTACACTAAAATTGATGTTTCTACTTTGTCCCTTCCCTTCAGCAATGAGACACGTCTCCCTCTTATCAAAACACTTTGACCTGCATTCTGAATCTTCCCTTTTATCCCTTTTTATAAGTCACTGCCATTTTTCTCTGCTTTTCTAGAACATAAAATATTTTCCTACCATATTTTAAAAAAAAATTAAGCACTTCTGATTTTCAAATGGTATTCTAAGGTAAAAATAGGAAATGGTTTAAACTCCAGTGTAACTTTTAATTCAGTGTCTAAAAATGAAGTAGAGATATTTTATATATTACATATATATAGAATATAAAATAAAAATAAAATATAAATTCTAAAAATGAAGTAGAAATATTTTACATATTACATATATAATATGTAAAATATTTCTACTTCATTTTTAGAATTTATATTTGTATATATATGTAATATGTCACATTTACTCCTTCAATTACAAGAAATACAAGATAAAATAAACAATATAAGATTCAGTTCGTTGTCGTATTCTGGAGTGAGAGAGTAATTTTTGCCGTCTATCAGCCAGAAACCCCTTTCTCAATTTCCTTGCTGATTGTTGGACAGGAATAGCCCTCAGTTTCTTACCACATGAGCCTCTGCTCAGTGGTCTTCTGCTTGCTCAGAGCATGAAAAACAGAAACACAATAAACTGAGTCTAACAGCAAGATTGAGGTTACAATGTGTGTAATGCACTAGTGGAAAAGACTGAAGTTACCACCTATGTAATGCACTAGTGGAAGTAACATGACATTGTCTTTGCCATATTCAATTGGTTAGAATAAGTAACAGGTTCTTTCTGTACTCAAAGAGGGAGGGGACAGAATTATATAGGTACCAGGATTTGGAAATAATTAGCGGAGGGGTATTTTAATGAAGTCTGCAACATGTACATATAAACTCAATTATTCTTCCATAAAATACCGTTGGTTGGTTGGAAAAGCTGCAATATAAGTAATTACAGGGCATGCATTTTTCAGTATGTCTTGTGATTTTTCTTTGATAATTCATTTGAAATTGGATGACTAATATATGCCAATATAGATTGGTAGTATTTGAATTTAACTTATTTAGGTAAAAAAAAAAAAAAAAACTGGTAAAAAACACCATAGATCTTCGGTGGTATTGTGACAATATACTGATTTTATAAAATTAGTACATAATTATGCAGGTTAGTTTAGTAAAACTTGAGAAATATTTAGGGGGTAAATTTACCAGACCAATTATCCTATTTAAAAAGACTGCATTACGTGTAATTTAACCACAATT
This sequence comes from Galago senegalensis, assembly GCA_963575145.1. NCBI lineage: Eukaryota > Metazoa > Chordata > Mammalia > Primates > Galagidae > Galago > Galago senegalensis. The sequence goes on from CAUYTI010077706.1 coordinate 10,940, forward strand.
TCCACTCACTTTATGTGACATTGGAGCATTATTATTTTTTTATATCATGATCAATCATTTTATTTATTTCAGATTCAGATTTACTTCTATGCCTCTGAGTTCTATTGACTATACTATAAAACTTTGAGTCTGTATGAAGTGAGAAGACCTCTAACAGAACATGAGGTATAGACAGCTATCTCTCGTAGTATTATTTGTGGACACTCTGGGCAGACTGCTGTTTGACCTTCTTAAGTGAGCAGCTTGCCTTTGACACCCACAGCCGATGTACATACATGATCGCTTGGCTGTCAATACTCGTAACCATCTGTTAGGATGGCAGCATGCCTGCTTTCAAAATGGTGTGCCAGTTTAGACTGCAGGTGCCAACTAAGTAGATTGGCAGCCTGAAATTCTGAAAATGCTTTTCCTTGTGCTGCAGGAAACGATGCCACATTAACACCCATGTGACTTCTTACTGCAACACCACCTGTTCATTGTTTTTAGGCCAAAAATATCTATAAAAAAGGCTAGTAGTGAGCAGTTGAAAAAACAGCAATGGGCACCAATGGGGTATTTCAAAGTACAACACGCTGTACCTTGTTTTCAAAACAGTAATGCTATGCATTTAAAAAGCACAAGTGTGTGGGCATGAAGACAATTATTATATTATTCTTATATAAAACCAAAGATTATTGTGTTTGACATAATGACATCTTAATATTTAATAGGTTAGTATCTTCATTATTGGTCCCAATTGGTAGGAAACAACTGGCTGCTATTTTCTGCATAATCGCACTAGAACTTTTGAAATAGCCTTGCTTATCTGTCGTGGTCCTATACTATATTTTTGTAAATGTGTATGTGCATTTCTTTTCTGCAGAATTCCAAAAGAAGAAAATAGTAAAATAAGACAAATCTGCTGGCTCACTGCCCATAGAACAATGGTTTTGGCTTCAGCCACATACACCAAGGCTGGGCAGTTCAAACCCAGCCCAGGCCAGCTAAACAATGATGACAACTGGGTGTTGTAGCTGGTGCCTGTAGTCCAGTTACTCAGGAGGCTGAGGCAAGAAAATCACTTAAGCCTAGGAGTTTGAGGTTGCTGTGATCCGTGATGCCACAGCACTCTACTGAGGGCAACATAGTGAGACACTCTCTCAAAAAAAGAAAGAAAGAAAGAAAGAAAGAAAGAAAGAAAGAAAGAAAGAAAGAAAGAAAGAAAGAAAGAAAGAAAGAAGACAAATCTGCTATATTAAACTTCAATGATTTTAGTGTTAGTTGGCTTTGTGAAAGGGAACACATAGGGGTGGCCATGATAAAGTTCGTGTGCGATTTAAAATACTTTGCAATTTAAAATTGCACACAAACTTTATGCCCACCTCGTATTCAAACTTACCCTCAACTTTCTCTTCAATTCCAACATTTTCTGCACCACATTTGAAGGTAAAATTATAATGGCTGTTACTAATTTCTGAAATACAAAGTTTCAGGTTTTAGCAAAGCTGAAGAAAAAAAACAAAATTACTATCTAGCTATTTTATATATCTTCCCTACCAAAGTTTCCAAATTTATGCTAGTCTGCTGCTCATGAATTTGCCTCACATTTCATACAATAAATACTATTCGTCCAACTTTAATGGCTATTTGTCATTTCACCAAATCCACAAATTTGCTTTAATATTCTACTTCCTTCCTCCTCTACGCAAAAGACAATTCTCTCCAGGGGCTCCTTCTGTCTTTTCAGGAACTAATTTTCATTAATCATTCCCTCTTCCTCTTGCACATTCAATCCTGATTTTAGAGATCAGTCTTTTAGCTCATAGGCATGTAATAACATTTCTCTTCACAAAACAATAGTCTTTCCTGATCCTATGTGCAGCTCTTGTCCATAAGTTTGGGTCCCCAACACATATATTTCCCAAATGACTGTCTCATGATGTCTGCACTTTATCACCTTGCTTCTCAATCAGTTCCAATGTCAGTTTGGCACATAACACTTGTACGTATTCACATTTTCCAGCCTTTGGAGTTCCTAAGTCTAGTATTTTGTTTTTCTCTTCTTTCATATTTAACGTCACACAACATTCTACAAAGATGATCACTCCTACTGTTAAAAGAACAAAAAATGCCTTTTGTCCTTCTCCCTCCTCTTTGTTTTCTCTTGTACCACCACCCCCTGCTTTCCTCCCATCCTCTTCCCTCCTCCTCAGATGCCTTTGCGGGCCCCTTTCACTGCTGAAGTACTTTCCGAATCAGAATTGGGTATGCTTTTCTTCACATGCTAAAATTTCAGGCTTTGTCACACACTTCCATGGCTCACAATGTAGTGGGAATCTCTCTACCTGCTGGCTTCTTTATCTCAGAGATGAGAAGACTGAATCCATGTACCATCACAAGTAAGCATTAGGACAGATTTTATGGATAGATAGATAAGGGGAGAAGGAAAATAGACCCTCTGCTATGGAGGGGCAACCAGAGCAAGTGGCCATCTGGGCCTTCTCTATAGGGGTTTATATGTGACATTTCTTTTCCTGTGGACCAGGGATGAGAGGAATAGGGAGGTGGAATGTATCATAACCATTTGGCACCAGGGGAATGAGGGCAGAAGTTAAATCTAAAATTGCCTCTGTGTAAAGTCTTTGTACAGGATGTGCTCTCTGCTGTACACACAGGTTTTTACGAGCCTGTTTTTGGTCCAGAAAAATGGTCTGTGTTCAATCTCATTTGTGAGCCTGCCTAGGGGTAGGAAATCGGAGTCCCTGTCCAGCCCTGAGCAGGGAAACCTTGTATTAATAATATATTAATATGAATTAAAAGTTATTTCCTGGTTTTTGTCCTTTTCCCCTCATGCTATTCTCTAAGTTTTAGATAACTGTATTACTTGTGATTGGCATTACATGTGTAATGCCTCTTTTTCTAGGAAGAAGACGAGTGTCATTGATCTAGTAGTAAATGCTTCTGGAGGAACAGGTGTGGCAAAAGCTACAATCTGGATGTATTTGCCTCTATTCTTCACCTCCCTAATTCATACTCTTGTGGTCCCAGGCTTGTATTCCTCCATTCAAAATATATGATTTGATTATTTGCTTTCATTCTAACATTCCCTAAGTTTCTTCTGCAGGATAAATTACCATATGTGTCCTGTAAGACGGACCCTTTTCTATTATATTCCCAGACTCAGGACATGCCTCAGGACAGGTTATAAGCTCAGTGAACAATTGTTGAATAAAGTTGATATATTTTTACAACAAACTTAGTTTTGGTGCAAAGATGGATGATAACTAGAAGGAGAATATTTAGCCGGATGAGGAAAAGTTAACCAGTGAAAGGAAAATGGATCATGCTTCTTATAAAGTATTGCAATAGATAAACTCAAATATGTTACTGTACTATTTCAGTATTATTCCCTTGATACTTAGTATGATCAGTGATTTAATTTATTTTCCTTTCCCATATTATCACATTCAGAATCTTTTTATTTACCCTCTTCAAGTTTAATATATTTAAAAATATTCATTATTATTCACGTTCTGATTTTAAGAAAGAAGTGCATTTCCGAAATCAAGTTCAACTTACACAAAATTGTCTTCTCACCAAATTGCCTATTATTCTGATAACCAGGAGAGCTAAGTGAAGGAGACATATAATTACTTACTTCAGAAGGATACACGTTGGCAAAGAAGCAGTTGTTTTACTCAATTTCAAAACATGTAAACAAAAGACAATTATCCTCTCGCTGATGTTAAATGTGTGACTTTTTAAAATAAGAATAAATTAGTGAGTGTTTTCACAGCATCGCTGAAGAAAATTTCCCCCCTAATCATGACTAGATCCAAATACAGTCCTAGTTGATAGAAATAAACTGATTATGATTAGTATTTGAAATGTCAACCTCTATGTAAAAGGTAAGTTCAGGGAGAAAAAAAATTCTAAAAATACAAAACACAAAAGAAAACCTTTGTTGCATTTCTTAAATATTCAGAACAGTGCAGGGAAAATCATTACTTTGAAGTTTTCCATTATTTTTAATACATTCAGAGTAATAAAAAGGAGAAGCCCTGGCCAACAAATTAAAAGAATTAGCTGTTGAGATTGACTTTGATGCTAACCAGGCAGAGAGTTGCAGCCAAACCACTTAAATGCTCGGTGTCTTAATATCTTCACTTGTAAAGTGAAACTGAGGATGAAACTAATGATTACTGACGCAGTTGACAGCTAAAATTCTTTTTTAGGTGGCGATCTAAACAAATGCAAAGACAGAGAAAACTAAACTATACTGACGGAAAATAGATCAGTAGTTATGTAGAGGGAAGTGTGCATTAAGGATCGACAATAAAGCAGGGCGCAGAGGCTCACGCCTGTAATCCCAGGACTTGGGAGGCTGAGGCGGGTGGATTGCCTGAGCTCACAGGTTCAAGACCAACCAAAGCAATAACAAGATCCCATATCTGAGAAGTAGCTAGGTGCTCTGGCATGCCCCTATGATCCCAGCTACCTGGGAGACTGAGGCAGTGAATCACTTGAACCCAAGTGTTTTGGGTTGCTGTAAGCTAAGATGCCACAGCATTCTACCAAGGGTGACCAAGTGAGACTGTCTTCAAAAACAAAAAAAAAGGATTTATAATAAATACAACAGGAAGGGATATCAGAGTCTATCAAAATACTCTAAAATTTCCTGGGGTTCTATTTATGCAAGTGAATACATTTGTGAAAATTAAAATTTAACTTCTATCTTAAAATAAATGTTATTAAATACAGATTATACCCCTAGAAAACTAATTTTAAAAGGTGTGTGTTTGTGTGTCTCGGTGAGTAATAATATGAAACACCAACAATGATAAAACACTAAGATGTTCACTAATGACACTTTACCCATAGGTAAAGCTTGATGACTTAGGTCATTCACAGATTTCTCTCTAATTCATCTCATACTTGAAATGTCTATATAGATCACAAATAATGAAAGGCATTTTAACCCAAAATTATTAAATGCACTGCCACTGTATTAGAAATACAAATTGTTTATTATTCACTTTTCACCTGCCAAATAAGTTCACCAGAGAATGAGCAACTTACTGCACAGAACAGAGTTTTTTCCTTTTCTGGTTCAGCAGTTTTCTCAAAATTAATTTTGTGATAGATCTTTATAATCAAATGAATTCTAAGTTATTAAGCATAGGTTACATAGTATATACATAAAGAAAATAATATGTGGAAATTAATAAAAGAACACCCTGGTTAATTAAAACCACCCTTGCAGGAACATTGTATATCCATTTTGGCTTCATGAGTTTGAATCCAATAAAATTGCTCTAAGACTTAATTTCTTCAAAACCTACATGACTGAGAACAAAATCTAAGTTTCAATGAGCTTATTGCATCTGCTCTGGCCAGTTATTCACCAATATGCTGTGGTTGAGGTTTCAAAGTAAATGGAATCCAGATCTCAAATACTATTAGGAAACAATAACCTAACAAGTAATATGTGAAATCAGATTAAGAAAAATTAAACTGTGAACTTAACAATACATCTTCAAAAACATAGCAAGCAATTTATTGGATGCATGCTAAAAGTGTTTAAAAATACAATAATAATGGGCAAATTATTTCATATAATTTGTCATGGCTACCAGATTTTATAATTAATGACCAGAATGTATAAGAAAAAGTTTTGTTGAATTTTTCTAAATTTAAATAGTTAGCAAAACTGGGTTCTATCCACTCTTGGCATTCGATCTGACATTACTTGACTAGTGGTTTATGCACGGTAATGTTTCTGATTCGAAGTATAAATAGTTTACTTCCTCGTGTTCTTTTTCAGGTCATATATTCTGTGAATCTATGATTTTCCTCCTGTATTGCACTGTACTCTGATGACATGTTTGTCAAAGTACTCAGGTACAACCCTGACTTTTTTCCATAAAAAATATACAAACATAGATTAACTTGCCAAGGTCAGACAGCAAGTTTGTGACAGAACCAGGATTAAAACTCCCTAAGTTCCTGAACACTTACAGCCATTTCATTGTGACAGTCTTATAAGGCTGTAGCCTAGATCTGTAAAATTTATATTTGAGTTCACATCCTAAAAATCAATGTGACCTAGAACTACTTTAAATATGAAAACAAAAGAATATCTCATAAATTTCAACAGATCATCTTTAATGTTTTTAACTGAATAAAACCCACCACCACATTGAATTATGAAATAAAACTAATTTTAGAATTGGAACTTAAACTGTATAATATACCCTACAAAAATTTGTAGATTTGCCTATATATAAGATGCTACGATATGTGAAAAACTTTTATGTGCTTATTTTAGGTAAATAGCTGCACTAGGTGTAGATCACACTAATTTCAAAATTAAAAGGATGTGTATTTTTCCTCTCCTGAGACATCTACCTCACATATGGGCAGCAGCAATTTAGCTCAGTAATGGAGTGATCTATATCAGAAATATAAGTTGTATTCCATAGGCAATAGAGCTTTCAAATATGAAAGGAGGACAATTGGATTGTGCCAACAGTATTAAAAATGCACTAGCAAGATTGATTTTTAAGACTATAAAGAAAACAGTTAGGGCATTATTGCAATTATCCAAGAGAGGAATGGTAACAATATAAAATTTGCAATTGGAGCAGTAAGAAGCTTAGAGTTAGGTGTGACATTTCAGGCCCAAAAAAGATATCCTTGTGCCTGAGAAAATAAGAATGTGGAAGGGGGAAACAATTAGACAATGACATGAATGGTTTGGGCTCGTATGCCTTGAAAAATAGTGGCATGATGAGCCACAGTGATGCCTTAATGGAATGTGAAGGAGGGTAAAAAACAAAAGGATACGTTTATTTAAAGGAAAATATAATGTGCTTAGTTTTCAACGTGTTGAATTATAATCTAATAGGATATTCGCATTGATTTTTTGGCAGGCAATTTAACACATGGATTTACCTTTTCAGAAGAAATGTTGAAATTGAAATAAAAGTCATCCAAATGGAGATTTCCTGATTATAGCAATAGATGATGAAACAAAGGAACATGCATGATGTTAGAGGAGGCCAGGAATGAACTTAATTTCTCTGAGAATTTTTATGGCTAACCTGGAGGTTATAGATTCAATTTGAAGCTTTAAGGAAACACAGACAAGCCAGTCCTTGCCTGAGTTTATGCAAATCACATACTTCTACCTACTGTATTTAGTGAGCCACGGAGAACGCCCTATGATATTCCACCTGTTAGGTGCCAGATAAAAACTGTTAATCTTCTCTGTCAGTTTTGGAAACGGGCAGAGGGAGAGGAAAAGAGGAAGAAAGAGACAGTGTGAAGGTTGCATAGAGTTCTTTGTAGAGTTATGGTAGCCTTTGTTGGGTATGTAATTATTTCCAAATTAAAAGTATTTAAAAAGGAAAAGAGATGAATTTCTACACTGAGAAGGTCCACAATGAACTCAACCCAATGAATGTATGAAATGCCCCACACAAAGACAGATTATCCCCAAATTGGAGATTATTAAGATATAGAGTAAATTCTTAATGAATTTTCAGAATGAAAACAGTAAGTTGCAGGTCATTCTCAGGATTCTCAAAGTGGAGTGATGTTCTGAAGTACCAGCTGCAGAATAACAGACAATTTCCATTACAGGACATGGAATATTTAACTGATATAGTTAATAATAGATTTCATGCATTGAAATTAGTTCCTCGAAAAAAAGAGATGACTAAGAGGCAAAAATGTTTCAGGCCATCAATGGTGCATTCATTCATGCCTGATCCAGGTTCTCTCATAGGCCCTGGGATAAGGCAGCAGGGGTAGTTGTAAGGGAAGAGGTGAGTGACAATCAGCAAGCTCAACAGGACTGGTCATTTCTCTTCTCTCTGTATCCTCGCCCTCCAGCCCAGACCTCTCACAAGGTTTCATGAATAGGACTCAATAATGGGCAATTTTCTTAAAGGACAAGTTCTATGTCATAGCTATTATATTTTATGGGTCTACACAGCACCAATTCAGTGTGGGGAAAGATTGACCTTCACATCTAAATGGACGAGATAAGGTGGGAAGTATTTATCAAGAGAAAAGGAACTTATAATGATGCATTACTTTTTGATAAGTCGATGTTGGTTGTAGCACTCTTTCTTATTAGACTCTGTTGTGACGTTGCTGATAATTTTACCATTAAATGAATAAAAAATAAACTTTAGAAAATTGTAAGCTCATGGAAATAACAAATCAAAAGATAATTGGTTCTTGTTCTTAAAAACTGGAATCCTGATGTGTATAATTTGAAGGCCTCTGTGTGTTAAATCTTTCACTGCTACTACAGTGGGTTGTAATCTAAAACCTTTTTTTGTAAAATTTTGTAAAAATTAAATTATTGGCTCTCACAAGCTGATTAGAGCCAATGTATGGCATACCACTATAGTAACCCCTATGGCATTATACTCATGGTTGAGGTATAATAAAATACATTATATATTTTTAAATAAGTATATGAATAAATTTCACCTTTTCCATATATGCTTTTAGTCATCAAAAAGATATTTTGGTGCCTTTAATAAAGGTGATGGTCAACTTTATTTGCTAATTTGCTTAAGGGAGGCTCGGATACTTAATAAAACATAATTTCTGAGTGGGTCTATGTAGATTTTTTTAGAAGAAATTAGCACTTGAATCAGTAGACCATGTAGGGAAGATGGTCCTCCACAGTATGGCTGGATATTAAATAATCCATGGAGGGCGAAAATACACACAGCACAGAAACCTCAGGAGAAGTTCCATTTTCTCTCTTCTTTTGAGCTGGGACATCTGTAATGTGCCTGTGCACAGCTGTGCTCCTAATCTAGCCCTCAGGTTTAGATGGCACCGTGCCACAGCTTTTTAGGTTCTCCACCTTGAGGAAGGCAGATGGTAGGTTCTCTTGGCCAATCTCATGAAACCTTCCTCACCTCAGTCTTGGAATTCCCAGCCTCTGTAACTGTGGGAAATAAATGTTCATTGTTTTAGCCACCCAGTTCATGGCATACTGTCACAGCAGCATGAATGCACTAAGATGGTTTTGATAGACAATTAGCCTAATTCTCAGAACAGCTACACATGATTCTGAAGCTCTTCCAATTTCCTTGAAAACATAAAAAAGGAGATTTTAGACACCATTTTGATATGTGGTTTAATGTATGGTTTTTTTAGCATAAATAAAAAACTACAGTGCTTTTGTATATGTTAATAATTGTGTGTGTGTGTGTGTGTGTACACGTGTGTGTGTGGTCAGCCTTTCATATCTATGGGTTTTGCATCCATGGAGTCAAATTGTGTCTGAAATGAAAATGTATAGACTTTTTTCTTGTCATTGTTCCCTAAAAAGCAGGGTAAAACAACTATTTACAAAGCACTTATATTGTATCAGCTATTGTAAGTGATGGAGATAATTCAATGTTTATTGGAGAATGAGCATAAGTTTTATGCAAATACTACACCGTTTCATATCAGAGATATGATCATCCTTGGAGTTTGGTACCTTTGGAAGGTTCTAAATCTAATCCTTCATGGATATCAAGGGATGGCATGTGCATATGTGCACATGACATTAAAAATGGGAGTGATGAAAAACAAATAATTGTTCCAGTTGGAAGTTATTAACCTATGAGATTATCTAGAGGTTTTCTTAAAATGTTTAAGATATATCTATTCCTGTATACATGCGTATACCAATAGGAATAATGTGGCTCCATTTGGAATAAATGAATTATAAACATTTGTTAATAATTTTAACTGGTGTGAATTATTAAAATCAGATAGTACAAATAATTGTGTGAAAATACTAAAATGAGAAAACTTCAAAGGTTTTAAATTAAAATATTCCAAGGATATAGAATATATACGTTTATATAAAGTTTAAGTCACTACAAATTTCTGATGGCTAGTAAGCTACATTTTTATATCATTTTTCAACATTGCAAACTCACATAGTCTTTTAACTCATGCTGAAGGCTTCGGGGAAGAGCAAACCAAAGATCAAAGGTAAAACTCATAGAACACATGTATTATTATTTTGTATTTTTACTTCAAATAAAAATGACTTTGGTAGAATAAGCATAAAATAACTCAGGTGCTCATTACAGCTTATTTTTATGACACTGAATCAAATTAAGTGTCGCTATTTGTCCATGTAACATGATATTAAGTCTTTTTATCTAATACTTAAAAAATCAATGAAATTAAAATTAAATAGCACCCATATAAAGTAGTTCATATTTCTTTCGGGTCACTTATGTCTCAAACATTCTCAATCCACAATATTAGTAAATTCAAAGAATCACTATTTGCTTTCAATTTGTGTCATAATTTTGCAGGTAAAATGACATTTTAATATGGAGCAAGAGGTTATTAAAAGAAAAGCTTCAGGCGCGGTGCCTATAGCTCAACCAGCTAAGGCGCCAGCCACGTACACCTAAGGTGGCGGGTTCGAATCCCCAGCCCGGACCCGCCAAACAACAATGACGGCTGCAACCAAAAAAAATAGCCAGGCCTTGTGGCGGGCGCCTGTGGTCCCAGCTACTTGGGAGGCGGAGGCAGGAGACTCGCTTGAGCCCAGGAGTTGGAGGTTGCTGTGAGCTGTAATGT
>CAUYTI010077708.1:0-63246 GCA_963575145.1 Galago senegalensis
TGTGGTCCCAGCTACTTGGGAGGCTGAGGCAGGAGACTTGCTTGAGCCCAGGAGTTGGAGGTTGCTGTGAGCTGTGATGCCACGGCACTCTACCCAGGGGGACAGCTTGAGGCTCTGTCTCAAAAAAAAAAAAAAAAAGAAAGTTCAATCAGTAAATGGAAATTGTAGTTCCTACTCTACCTTTTCTTTAGTATTTGGTAGGAAAAAAATAAGTATCTATATTCACTAACTCTGCGTTTCCTGTTTTGAAAAGTTGCTGAGTTAACTTAGGCACTAAGCACCTCTGCCAGCCTCGTCTGAGTAATGATTGTATCCTTTCTCACTTCCCTGGGGAGGTAGCTCACCGTGATGTACGGCTGGTTGGTGCATGTCTGTTTGTTACTAAGAACTTCCTGATTCCATATGTGTTGTATCTGGTCTGGTGGACAGTGAGCCTTTGTGCACAAGTGCTGTGAGGGGTGTGACACAGACTATGGGAATAGTTAACAAGTTCCTGTTTATTACAAATCTCCCTGAAAGAAACTGTAAGAATCTTTCAAAACCTGATGCCCGTTCTTGAAAACCTCTACATGGACCTAAGCTGATCTCCCAGTGGTGAATCTTGGTTGTGAAACGTGTGAAAAGGGAGAGAGAGAAAAGGAAAGGGAGGATGACTGGAGAGCGTGCATCCCCCGTCAGATTCCACAGCTTTCTCCGCCTTTCCCCTTCCCCTCTTCTTCCACCAGCTACCCTGTTTTTCTGGGGCAACCCCCAGCACATGTTGCAGAGATCTGCATTTTTCTCACAAGTGAACAAATTCTGAGGTTCACATAATAACTTTATTGTTTAAAGTTATTAAAAACAAAACAAATTTGGATGAAGCAACCTTATTGTGCAGCTCCTTCCCGGGCTGTATCCTAAGCACAGTGAGCTAATAAACAAGTGCCAATTGTATTTCAGAGGGGACGGGCCATTTCACAATACTGCCATTAACCCAAGAGAAATTCGGTTTCACTAAAAAGAAAAAAAAGGAAATCATAACTTCTAAAGCATTTTTAAACTTTTAAAAGTAACTATTTGCTTATTCTAGACAGAATATTGTCATAAAATATATCATAGTGTCTCCATCATCATCAATGCATTTTAAAGAAAACCCAAACCTTTCACTTGGCTTGTTCTAAGACCTCCAGGGGAGGTTTTCCTTGTTGAGTACCTCGCTCACATTCAGTATCATTTTCCCCTCACCCTCACAAACAGTCCAGACACACCCATCTTGCCAGAATGTTTTCTGTCCCAGGACATGCTTACTCTTTTATCCAGGAATGATGGTTCGCTGGTTTTCCACCTAAACTCACCTTCTTCTCATGTCTAGCTCAGACGCTAGTGTTAACCACTTTGGAGAACATTCCTGAACACCCTTTCTAAAGGAGGTCAACCAACTACTCTGTGTTCAAGCATTCTGTTTTGTTTATGAAAATGATCACAATCTGAATTGCTTCATTAGTTTGTTCAAATGTTTTCTATCTAAGTGGACAAGGACCTCATTGGTCTTATTTGTCCCTGTGTGCTTAGCAAGTGAAATAATGCCCGATCCAAGGCAGGTAATCAGTCGAAACTATTGACGCATGGCTGAAAAGAAGGAAATGATTTTAGACCTAGGTTGGAGAATATGTGGTGGAAGCAGCACAGATTTCTCCAAGTGAGATAGAGTGTTTGATTTTTATTTAAATCCATTTTCTCATATTAGAATACCTATCTGCTAGCCTGCAGAGTTCCCACCGAGTACCTCTCTGCAGTTGGGATAGCAGTTGTGTACCGAGTGGCCTAATGAACGTGAACTATTGTGTTTCCTGACCCAGTAGTTAAATAGAAATCTATTTTTGAGTGGTCTAGTATTTCAACTGGAAAATGTGTGCCATTTCACTCCCTTGTCTCACTTGGCTCTGATGTCTACTTTTCCATCTCAGTTATAAAAATATTTAATCATTGTAGCCTTATAGGAAGCGTGTGGCTATCTTCAGGAAGAACTTTGGTCTGGTGTGTGATTTATCCTCTCTAGTTAGGATCAGGAAAACCAATATCTAGTTGTTTAGCTCTGTTGTTGCTCAGTTGCTTTTAAAACTTAATAGACTAAAATCACCCAAGTAAGATTCCAGATTCAGTTTTTTTTAATGCCATGACTTAAGCAAAATTCAACACAAAATACAGCCTGAGGGGCCAACATTGCCATGACTGTTAATAACTGGAAGGAGATGGCCCGTGCCTATAATCCGAGCAGTCTGAGAGGCCAAGGCGGGAGGATCCCTTGAACTCAGGAGTTCAAGACCAGACTGAGCAAGAGCAGGATCCCAGCTCTACTAAGCATAGAAAAAAAAATTAGCCAGGCATTGTGGCAGGCACCTGTTGTCCCAGCTACTCAGGAGGCCGAGCGAGGCAGGAGAATTGCTTGAACTCAGGAGTCTGAAGTTGCTGTGAGTTTGGCTGACACCGTGGGACTCTAGCCTGAGCAACAGAGTAAGGCTCAGTCTCAAAAAATAATAATAACAATAATTACTAGAAGGACATCATTAAGGAAGATGCATGATTTTTCTGTCCTGTTTTACCTCCCTTCTGGATAATATTAATCTCTTTCATTCCTGCTGATGAAAAGACTTAATCTCTTTGGGTCTCAGCATTTTTCTATATAAGTGGCTCTTAAAAAAAATACTATTCAAAGAATTACGGGACCCAGGGAATAACAAACTATTAGTCAAAAATTATGCTTCTAAAATAAGTATTACCTATGTAGGTTTCATTAAATTTTCAGCAGGGATTAATAACTTAATTTGAGCTTTTCTTTATATAATTTTGGAACATTGTACTCTTTATGAAAAAATGCCAGCAAGTTGTTTTCATTTTTATTTTTATATTAAAGGCATTAGGTATTTTAGAAAATCGCATCTTTATTCATTAAAGGCTTACGGCACCTTAGGAAGCAATAGAAAAAGCACCATTTGGGGGATATAATCGATGGATCTCTGCATGCTGTATTACCTCATTATAAATCTCAGGTTCTGAGTTTAGGCAACTTCAGTATATTTTAGGTTTGTTAACCAGAAAACTGACTTCCTCACTATCTTTTTAGTAGAGGTCCTCCCCTAAAACATCCTTGAAAAATTAACCACACAGGTATTTCTTATTAATCCCTGAAAGTTTTACATTGTATATGCTAGCAGCAGAAAAAGAAAGATATTTTTTTCAATGCTTGTTTAATAATTGAAATTATTTTGATTACTAGTATTCAGAGTTTTACTTTATATACATGTATATATATGTATATGTGTATATATACACACACACATATAAAAGTTAGGAGAAAATATAAATAGGAATTTATGTTTTAAAGTTAACCTTTTAAACATAACACATCCTAACATTAATTCTGTGCCTAGTATTACATGCCTACATAAACAGACAGAGGCCTTTGCTAATATGACAACTGAGCCAAGGCTTAATTTCTTTTTCAAACTCTTCCATGAGTAACTATGTTCATATAACTTCCTCATGCTTATAGATAAACTTAAGATGGATAGAGATATACAAATATATAAATCGTAAGGCTGTTTCCAGTCTGTGTATCAGCCTCTGGACGGGATTGCCGAATCCACCTGCCAGGCCACTTGCTCAGATGAGCTCTGCTATCGAGTTTCTCCCTGGATACTTAACATCTTAAATTGTGTCCAAACATCAGAGCTTTCTTCAGTCCCTGAAAATTATTAGCTAATGTTGCTATTGATAAATCTTTTAAAATATATTCAGCTATTTCAAATGGTGGCCAAACTTTTTAAAAACATATTTATACAAGGACAGTGACATGGGACAGCTCTGAATGGATTTGCACCACACATAGCTGATTGGAGCCTCCCTCAGGGCAGCACCAGAATAACTAGTCCCTAAGATTTCCAACTGACATATCATTTCCTTGAAAATATTTAACTAAAATTGCATATTAAAAAATTTCCACTGTTAAACATGATTATAATGATAAATAGTACCCACTGTCATGACAGTAACCCTGGATAATAACCATTGTCTCCTATTTTAGGGATAAGGAAACCAAGGACAAGACAAGTACAGAAATTTTGTCAAGATCCCACAGAAGATGCTTGCCAAGTCAATATTTAAATCTGAATCTTTTGATTCTTGTCCGTACTATAATTCTGCCATCATCATAATTTATGTGATTCCTCTGTCAAAGACCAGGGAAGTGTAAAGGTTGATGTGTTAGTTCCAAGTCAAAGAATCTTGTCCCATCTCTTTCTGAGTTTGCAAAGTAGGAGAAAATGTCATAATTTGATTGTATTTTGGGAAGTTTACTTTAGGGCAAGCAATTAATCCAATTATGCAAAAAGAAGGTACAATGAGCAAATATTTAAGGAGAGTCTTTCCACACATTGAAGGCTTAAAAGCACTGCAGTTGGGCAGTGCAAGTTATCCTATGAAATATTTCTTATTTAATATCAGGCTGTAATTGAATTTAACTTAGTCTCACGTATGTTTTGAAATAGAAAACAGACCTATTTCACAGCTATTTGATGGTGCATGACTAAAATTCTTGTCTGATTCATTTTCTTAAGAGGTGAACAAAACCTTCCAGCCACAGGAAGATGCTAATATGGAATTTGAAGAGACTTCTAATGTCCAAGCTGTCCTTTGAATAGATGATTTTGTGTCACAAAAAGTTTAAGTCCCAACTGGATCTCCATTTCCCCATTATGCAGTTAAACTTTCTATACAACACTTGATATTTTGGCTACTGATGTTACATTATAACCAGAAGCACACAGAGGACTCTTGCTTGGGAAATGTCATTTAAGCAGACAGAGACAGCCCAAAACACCCCTAAGGCACGTGAGTGGTGGAGATCTGTTATTAATCTTCCCAACATTTGTTGAGTTTCCGTCTCTGCTTCTGTCGGTTTTCATGCTTGGATGAGATATCACAGGCAGAATAAAGACCTCCCCCACCCTCCTAGGAAACCCAGAACCCTACCCCGGAACCTGTGAATGCTCCTTTTTTGTGACACAAGTGATTTTTCAAATGTGATCACCCTAAGGAGGGTGAGATAGGGAGATTATCCTGCATCATCTGGGTGGGACTTACATTTAATTACAAGTTACTTGGTGAGGGAGATTATCTACAGAAAAAGGCAAGGCAACCCCAAGGCAAGATGTTACTTTACAGACAGAGAATGTGGTCGGGAGCAAAGGAATGTGGCCCTAGATGCTGGGAAGGCAAGCAGGCGGGTCTGCCCTGGAGCCTCCAGAGAGGCACGGCCGGTAGACACCTTGATTTGGGCCCAGTGAAGCTGACTGTGAACTTCTGACTCTTGGGGCTGGGAGAGAATCAGTGTGTATTCTTTTAAGCCACCAAGTTTGTGGTAAACAGATGGAGTTTAGGGATGGAGCTAATGACCTAGCTCTAAGCTCATCAACATATCTGATTTTTCTACTCACAGTCACAGATAGCTCAGTAATGCGTTGTATTAGCCAAGCAGTAGTAAAAGCAGGAATGCTGGGGAAAAGCAGGAGAATTCTCCCACTGGGCTCAGTCTTCAGGGCATGTGAGATCTGGAAAGTTGAAGCCATCTACTGTTCACAAGGGGAAAACCTGCTTATGTAGGAAGCCAAATGGAGACCTGGAGATGTGAGAGCAGGGAGAGGGGAAAAAAAACAGGAAAGAAGAGTAGAGTGCAACAAGTCCCTCCGGGTCTGTCTCAAGCCAACCTGCCCCTGAGCATCTCAGGTAAGTGAATGAATCAGTGTCCTCTTTTTTTTTTTTTTTTTTTTTTTTTATCAGGTTGGGCTATATTTTCTGCCATTTTCAAGTGAAAGGACTTCTTCTGAGCACATCTTCAAAGTTTGAGTGTCTTAGAAATTTTTTTTTAAAGTAACAAAGGTCAATACCATTGTATGCCTTGTACCATGTACACTTCACTAAGTAAACATAAAGAGACCATACGAGCAGGCACACCTTATATATTTAAGGGATAAGATTATAAGCAATAGATATTAGAGCTGGTTACATAATTATTAGAGAGAGAACTGGGAAGACACATCCTAAGGCAGGAGATAAATTTACACGGGCAGGGTCCCAGCCTTATTTAGTTAGGGACGCTTTTGCCAAATTCTGGTGTGTATTTCCCAGACATATTATTCAGACCTAAACTATTCTTTCTCATGTATAAGATATTGCTTTAGCCAGTCTTGTCTTTTTCTGTATACTAAACAGCTGTTCAGAAGCTCCTTTTGGTATGGCGTAGTTATCATTATCTTTCAATTCCAAAGTAAATAGAGAGGATTATCTTTTTCCTGTGCTCCCAACACCTGCCACACAGAGCGTTTGTCTTCTGTGAAAACAACTGATACTGCATTAAAAATTAAAAGTACACAGTTTGATGTAGGCTTTGTTATCTGCAAAGTTACTCTGGTGAGGGAAATTACTTGGTGTGGAAGCATTTGGTACGTTCCCCCATTAGCTAAAGACAGGGAAGACGATTCAGAGATTGTGCCTGCAGTTTTTGTTAGAAGTTATTACTTTATTACTTCCAAGAGATTATTCTAAAGAGAAACAGGGAGGATGGGGTAGGAGAACTATCCAAGATATAAATATAATTTTCTTAAACGTTTGCTTGAGAATATAACTGTCATATAAATTAATCACTCGTAGACAACTTTTAATTTTCTCAGCGTTTTGATTTCCTGGCATAGTAGCTGCCTTACAGAAAGTACACGAGAGTGGCATTTGCAGATGGTAGCGTCTATTCCTGTCGCAAAAAGGGCAATTAAGTTTCCTGTTGTATCTTCTATTTCAGGCTAGCCCTAGTATCAAAAGTTGTCAAAGGCACAATCTATTTTTTTTCCTGTCAAAATACAACTGTATGTTGAGTCAAGAAAACATCTAGGCAGATAATTTATGATGGAGGACAACTTGGAGCCTTGGTCCAAAGAGAGGGAAGAGGCTGGTAAACACAGACTGATGACCGATCAGTGATTCTGTCAAAGGCAGTTGGTTTAATTTTACTGGTTTCGCTTACTTTGTAAAGGAAGACGAGTGTAATTTTACTGAACTTAATCACTCTGCCAGGAAGATGGGGCCCAAGGTAGTCAGGAATTGCCCATCAACTTACAATTGTTTCGTATCCTTAAAGAACTAAGCATACTTTATTTTTTCCTCCATATGATTCAGTGACTTATTCTCTTTCTCTCATTAACTATAAGTCTTAATATTTTCATTAAACACAAAGAATATATTGTTTTGTATATCGGCTTCAAGGTGTCTGCAAGACTATCAGAGATGTAATTTGTCACTGTCATTACCCACTTGTTGAGATGTTCACTTGTTCATTCCTAGGGACTCCGTCTAAGTTTTATAATTTCTTTCATTTGGGATTGATGGCTGCAGTTTCATTATTCTCTTTTGTGTTATAAATAAAATACTTCAAATGATAAATGGAGAATCTCCTAATCACCAAAGAAATGTTCATGACGGCGCTGTTGGTAAAAGTTAATTCCCATTTGAGAAAAATATAACAAAGTATGAAACTCTTCATATATTAAATATCGGAGCAAAAAGAAAACATAATATGTGATGAAAATAGTACAACCTGCCAATGACAGATGCGGTCATCCCTTGGTATTTATTGGGGACTGGTTCTAGGACGTCCCCCTCATCACAATCTGCTGATGCTCAAGGCCTTTATACAAAATAGCATATTTTGTATTTGTATATAACCTATACACATCATCCCACATACTTTAAATCACCCCTGTATTATTTATAATACCTAGTGTAGTACCTGTACATCACTTCATTCATGTGGATTTAATATAGTACTCAGTATGGCAAATTCGAGTTTTATGTTTTGAAACTTTGTGGCATTTTTCTAACTTTGTGGAATGTTTTCTAACCCCATAGTCCATGGAATCCATGGATATAGAGCCCCTAGTTAGGGAGACCTAACTGTATCTCGCAATTGTAGACACAATTGTAAAAACACTTTATGTAGGAAAGACTCACTACAGTGATTCATGATAACAAAATTGACTACATCCTTCAGAATATTGAATGAGTCTCCTTTAATTTAGATTTCAAACCTAATTTAATTCAAATTCTCATTTAACTAATTTACTTTTCTGCCCTCTGAGGAAATAAAAAAAATAGATAAATCATTTATCAAAAGAAAAAAATAGTTTCCCTTTTACTTATGCCCTAGATTAAATACGTATCCCTTACCGTCTCCTACACGGTCTGTATTTATCTAACAAAAGTTGACATTCATAATGACTGACCCTGCTTCACTGTTGAGTATCGAATCATCAGAAATAAAATTACTTTCTCTACACAGTGTACTAATGTTGTTTGAAAAATTCACTAAAGGCTTCCATTTTAAAAATGCAATCTGTATTTTATTTTTAGCTAAGATGCTCAGACAAGCAAATACTTGACATAAGACTCATAGTCGAAATAACCCTCTGATCAAGTCTATCAAACTTTTAATCCTATGTAAGAAAGAAAAATAAAAGTGCTTTTGATATTTTAAGCTTTTTCATTAGGTATTTCTAAAATATTCAGTTATGCTCCTGGGACTGTTTTTTATGGTATGTCTTATCTGTTGAGTTCCTTTAAGTACTAAGGATTTACCTCTTTGGAAGCCCTCCTGATCCCATATTCCTTTATCCTTACAAAACTAAATGTACCATATTTTTAAGCTAAATTTCTAATTTATATTTATTACATATATGCAATTATTATCCATGAGGTTTCCAATCTCATCCATCACACACAAAATTTTATCTTGTAATTAATAATAAACTTTTAGTATTTTCATCATTTTCTATGTATTACCAGCAAATGGTTTTTCTTAACTGTCCCAACATAAATACCAAGACTTAGTAGTAATTTGTCCAAATATTTACTCATCAGATAATCTATTAGTTCTATTGACTTTTCATCTGGACTCTCTTCTGCATTAACCTGTCCTTCCTGATCTAATTAAGCTAATTTCTTTCTGGGTCTGGTATACATCCATAATGTTGGGACTTTAGTTACCATTGTCCTATGATGACCTCCTTCTTGGATCTCATGTCTTGGATCTCATGTCTTCTTCGGTCTTGGTTTACTCTCTCATTTTGCTGAATTATATCTTTTGGTAGCTTCTAAGGAAAAACTCATGAAATTTGTTTTTGAGACATTGCATTTCTGAAACTGCTTTACTCTTGCCTTACACTTGAATGATAGTTTAGCTAGGCATAGAATTTTATGTTCAAAAACCATTTTCCTTCAGAACTTTAGGGCATTTCTTTCTTATAACAGCAATAGCATTTAATTTTATTTTTCTGCCTGTATTCTTTTCCCTAATTGTAGAAACTCTTAAGAAATCAAATTTGGGCCTTGCTTTCTAAGCTCACAAAAATGTGACTTTTTTTTTTCATGTCTTGTGCCATCATTGCTTAGTTGTATTATTTTGGGGGCAGGGAATGGGGTTTCATGCTCTTAATTTCCTCCTCTCCATTTTCTCTGTCATTGAACACTTAGGATTTACTTGTCAGGCTTCCTGGATTAAATGCTACTTCTCATTTCTTTTGTCTCCTGTTCTTGTAATTTTTCCACCTAGATGATACTTTTCTGAACAACATTTCCAAATCCTATTGAAATTTAAAAAAATGTATACTATGATACATGAGAAAACCAAAAGATGTTTATTATTTTATCATTATTTTATGATATTATATTTCTTTCTGTGGATATAATATCTTCTCTTTACTCACTAAAGATATGATATTATAGTTTTGTTTTTCTTTTATGTTTTCATTTGATGCCTTTTACTGTATTTCATCCTCTTTTGTTTTTTGTTTTTGCTCATTTTTAGAGTTCATTTGTTTTGATTTACACTTTCAGACTGAAGGCCTTCCTCAAGTGAAGACCCTTGACTACATATTCAGATTTGAAGTTGAGGAATGCCAGTACCTGGAAATGTTCCTTTTGAGTAAGGAATAGGACTGAAGGGAGAGTCTTTTTAGATCACTAGAGAAAAACCAATGAATCATCTGCTCAAAGTAGGAGCTAGAGGTGTGAGGAAAGTAATGGAGGGCACACACGCTGCCTGCTGGTGTGCTTACAAAGGGACCAGGCCTGTTTGTTCATCTTATCATTTCTTAACTCATCTTTGTGATATCAAACCTATTGTCACCATAGCCCTCCATTTCACCTGAGGCCTTTGGTTTAGAATTTCAGAGTTGGATGTTAGTAGGGAGATGAGAAGTAGTATTCATCCTTCCCTCCTCCCTAGGCCCTATAAGGAAAGATGGATTCTTAGCTGAGTATAGACCCAGGGAGAAGACCTGGAGTTCCAAACCTAGGTTTCCCCTTCTCTACCAACCTCCTCTTTTCATCCCCTTTTGGCACCTGGCATTTCATTAATGATGATTCTTTAAACAGAAATGAATTTACTTCCTCTGAAATATCTCAACTTCAAAATGTAGCTCCCTTTTCCTGTTAAATCAGTTAATACTACTGATTCATTTTTTTTTTTAATCTTTCATCCTGTCATGTCTCATTTCTTGTTCTTTTTACTCTTTGGGGTTAATATTAATTTTTATCCTTTATTATTATTTTAACAGTACATTGAAAAATGAAAGGAAATGGCCACAGTATTTAAATAGAATCTTCAAAAATAATTGTAAGGTTAATATCATCATAAGTTTTAAAATAGACTTCATTTTTATAAAACAGTTTAGGTTCATAGCAATATTGAGCATAAAGGACATGGAATTCCCATATACTCATCAAAACAATCTTCTCCATGGCGGAGGTGCATAGTGACATGAAGGTAGCACGTTAGTTGTATGCACATGGTTCATGAAAGTGCTATATGTACCTGGTGCATGAAGGTAGCACATTAGTTTTATGTACATGATGCATGAAAGTGGCACATTTGTTATATTTAATGAATTGATAGTGTCATTACCACTATCACACACATCATCATCACGCCAAGTCCATAGAGTCCATTAGAGTCCACTCATGGTATTGTACATTCCATGGAGTTGCATGTGTTTATAATAACACATACCTACCATTATAGTATCATGCCAAACAGGTTCACTGCCTTAGCAATACTCAATACTCTCCCTATTCATCCTGCCCTCCTCCCTAGGCCCTGTAAGGACTGATCTTTTTACTGTCCCCATACTTTTTACTTTTCTGGAAAGTTATATAGTTGAAATTAAGCAATAGGCAGCCTTTTTGCATTGACTTCTTTCACCTATTAATATGCAGTTAAAAATCCTCTGTGTCTTTTCATGGCTTAATAGTGCATCTGGTTTTAATCCTGAATATTAATTATTCCCTTGCCTGCATGTGCCACAGCATACCCGCTTATCTAATGAAGGACATCTTGGCTGCTTCCATGTCTTAGCAATTACGAGTAAAGCTGCTGTAAACAAACATGTGCAGAACTTTGTGTGGACATAAATCATCAACTCATGGGGATAGATTCTAAGGAGAGCAGTGGCTGGAACATACAGTAAAATGATGTTTAGTTTTGTTGAAAAAAAAAGCCTGCCCAACTTTTTTCTGAAGTGGCTGTACGATAATCCATTCCCATCAGGAAGAAATGAGAATTCTTGTTACTCTACATCTTAACAGCATGTGATGGGTAGTGTTTTGGATTTGAACATTCTAGTATGGATGTAGTGGTGTCTCATTGTTTTAATTTGAAGTTCCCTAATGACATATGATGATAAGCATCTTTTTATATGATTATTCATCGCCTGAAAATCTTTTCTTACTGAGATGTCTGTCTAGATATGTTGCCCATTTTTAAAAACTGTGTTGCTTGCTTTCCTATTGTTGAATTCAAAGAGTTCTTTGTGGATTTTGAGGGACAGTTCTTTATCACATATGTCTCACAAATTTGTCTTGTCTTCTTATTTTCTTAATGTTTTTCACAAAACAGAAGTTTTTAATTTATTTTTTTATTAATCATAACTGTGTACATTGATGCATTATGGGGTTCAGTGTACTGATTTGATATACGGTGTGAAATGCTTACATTAAACTGATTAACACATCCATCACAATTTTCTGGTTCTGATATTTGAGTAATTCTAACCTCATAGAGTCAGAACTTTGCCTTAGAATTGAACACAATGCACCTAAAACATTTGTACTCTCATATTAATTTGAAATTTAAAAAGAAGTATTCTTGCTGCTTCTATCTTCTGGAAGAAATTATAAAGAATTTACATAATTCTTCCTTAAATAGTAAACATTTAAAAGTAAATGTTTAGAAATAGTAAGTTATTCCTTCAATGTTGATGGTTTTTCACTAGTAAATCCACTGGGGCCTGGTACTTTCTGCTTTACATGGTTATTAATTTCTTACTCAATTTCTTTATAGATATAGTCCTATTTATATTGTCTCTTTCATTTTTTATAATATTCTTCTGAATATACTATTACTCATTATTCTTTCCTATTATTATATAGTTACTGAAATTTCAGTTATTAGAGATTTGATTTTCATTTTAAAATGTTTATTTTACATTTTTAATAAAAATGTAATCACTATTAATTAGGGTCAAAATACGTAATCTACTTAATTTCTTACCTGTTACTAAATTCAGTAAATATCTGTTAATGTATTAGGTCAAAACAAAATGAACATATCTATTACATATCTTATTTTGAATTTGTTGTCTCCATTAATGTCTTTTTTACAATTAGCACCCAGTATAGAATAGGGCTTTCAAATATTCATGGAGTTTAAGGAAAAAAGTAGAATAAATTCATGCAAAAGCAGTAATTTCATCATCAGAAACTTATTTCCACTCTACCCCTAGGATATGGAGCGAAATATTTTGGAAGAGTTATCATTTAGTGTATAGATCAATAAAAGATGGTAGATCTTAAATCTGTTATCCCCTCTTCTTCCTCATGTGCTGCAGATTAAAGGGCAAAGGACTTCACAACTTACAAGGTTGGGAGTGGCAAGAGTCTGGGCACTTAAGAAAACAATCTTGTAAAAATAAAAGCTTTGGATATTATAAAGAAATTGTTAAAATCTATACAAATTAAAATTGTATTATTATGCTTGAATAGTATACCTTTGCTGCATCATGTCTTCAGTATGAAGAATGAATAAAATTGAAAAGACAGAGAGGGCTGTCAAGGGAGTAAACATCATGAAGGCTATGAGATCAGAATATTACAGAATACGTGGGAAATAAAAGTACCCTGTGTTGCCTTGACAGAAGGACAGGGTTTAGAAAGGAAGACTTGGGGCTGTTACATACAAAGGGACTAGAAAATTTTTAGCTTAATGAAACAGGGGGAAATGTAAGTGCTTTGAACATGGAAAACATGAGGTAAGTTCCATTTTAGGAAAAAGAAAGAATGAAGAATAGTTTTTGCTGTCTGCAGACTCTATCTACTTCTGTACTGTTGTCTTTTCAAAAAGAGTAGCCTATAATAATAGCCAAGACTCCATGCTATTAAGTATTTATATAGTAAATAGTAAAAACAAGTACTTAGAAACACTTTTATCATAGATGCTATATGAAGGGTACATAATTGACTGGCTATAGAATCTCAAATACCTACCATAATTTTGTTGCAAAGCACGTTTTAAAACAACATTCCCTTAAATTTATGTGGCATTGGTTTTTCTACCTGGCTCAAAGTGCAAGTCCATTATCCAGGTCTCCAAATATCCCAAGAGATGGGTAGATATAGACATTAATACGCCAAATTTACAAAGAAACCTTGCATGGAGAGCCTAAGTGCTCATTGTCAGGCAGTGGGAGAGGTAAGGCTAGAATGCAGTATTGATTCTGCTTTTAACAACCTTATGGTATTTGCGTACCAAGGGTTTTAAGTTCTAGATAATATTTGTTCCACCGTTTCTTCAAAGTACCCTAAACTTTTGTTGAAAACCACTCACCCTGTTAACAATTTAGTCGTACCAGAGACATAAGAATTATGAACTATATTAGAGTTCAAATTGCTGAGTTTGGAGAAGCACAATTTAAGGGGTCCTGAGAAAGAATGGAGAGTTGTCAGAGCATTGTTGGCACACTCTCTCCACTGAGGAGAAAAGAGAAATTTCGATCATTTTCACAGCAGTTTACAGTAACTATGAAGTCCCAATGTTTTTTAACTATTGTAAGTGCAAAAATATGGAATGTTGACGTTCCATTAAGAAATAGCAAATACCACAGTGGAAGTGTAGAGTTAAGTTACACTAGCTGGAATGGGAAACAGTCATCCCATTGTAGATGCCTGGGCACACCCAGGGGAAAGAGATTAGAGGGAACCAATCCCTGAGTCTCCTTCTAGTGTTCTTAAATTTGATACTGTTATAAGAAGCCCATTGGAGTAACTCTCATATCTTCAACACCTTGAGCCTAATGAATGCCATTTACTGATAGTCTGGAATTTAGCAGATGAAATAGTATTTGTGTTTTAATTCTTATTTTCCATATGTAACATTTTATCTGTATATATCTATGGTCATAAATGGCATTTAAAAGTACTACTTATGTATGCATGTATTACTCTACCCCTAACCAACAATTTGGATGGCTTTGAAACTCAATTTCCTACATTTTCTTTTCCCTTCGAGTCTTTCTTCCTCCTCTTGTCTGTGATGTGGTTGACCCATCTTCTCTATAATGTGGGTTTTCCCACTTGGCACGTCCTCCTGTCTCCTTAGCTCGTTTATAGGAGTCTACGTTTCGGCTCTCCCACAAGATGTTACCCTTATGATTAGGACTTTTGGATTCTTTCTTTTTCCTTTCGATAATACTCAATGAATTTTTATGTAAGCCTCCTTCTTGCCTGCTCCTCCCAGCTCCCTTCCTGTTTCTCTTTCAGTTCACATCTCAGCCATCTGGCCCCCGAATCTTTCCCTATAAAGCATGCCATTATTAGGAGGGACTTTACCCTTGCATGCTTCTTTTGGAGAACTGCCCTGTTTTTATATATTGGTTTTAATTAGGAATGTGGGGGTTCTTACAAAATTTTCTGCACAGTGTCTCTGCTTTGCCCTAGTTTTATTTCCTGTGGCTTCTTGATGACTTTTTTATACCCTCCTCGTCAAATTCAGCAGCTTCTAATTTGTGAAAAGGCAAGTTAAATACAATGAACTTTGACGATTCCTTGTTTTTAACTTGCCTTATGTTAAGTTTATGATCTTTGATCTTTGCCCTTATCTTTTCTTCTCCATCTCCCATTTGTATACAACCCTGACTCTTCAGCAGAGAACTGTCTTTTCATTATCTTTAAATATTAAACTATAAAAAATATAAAGTGCTGTGGGTCTGACACAGTGAGTGCTCACTAAACGTTTGGTATTAATTTTATAATTATCTTGGTGATGACTGTGAGCAACCTTTGAATTCTAAATCACTTGGCTTAACTGGCTCTATTTCCAAGAACTATTATTTACAATTTCTCATTATGTTCACTTTTCTTTTTCCAATTCCCAGTTTATCTTAGGATAGTCCTTATATGTTCCGGATTTGTTTTTTGCTCTTTGTTTTGGTTTAATGACTCTTACTACAACTTGTTTTATAGATTATTGAGGTATTTTAAAATAATCATTCCTTGTGTATTTATCAATTCATCTTTGTCCTTCTAAGGGACTCAGATTAAATATACCTTTCACTTTTGTCTTTTGCACGCTAATTCTTTTATGTTTGATACTTGGAAAAAAGTATTTAGAACTACATTAAAATACTACATGTTATACCATCTGCCATGCCAATTCCTTTTTACCCAATAACTTTTACATAGAGCACATTGGGATACAGTTTTTGCAGTAACTTAAGAGGTAAAAGGCTTATCTCTGTCTGTTATTATAAAAAAAATTACGGTTTACCTGATCAAATTCTTGATCTAAACTTAACTGATATACCATAATATCTCTTAAAGTATGTTCTTTTTAATCCTTTCACTTCTCTGGATTTTGTGCACCGAACCCTCTGTTGTGGCAGTCTGTCCAGTTCAGTAATGCTGCTAGACTCTAGTTTTCTGTCCTTTGCATTTTTCTTTTTTTCTTTCTTTTTTTTTTGCAGTTTTGGCTGGGGCCAGGCTTGAACCCACCACCCCTGGTTTATGGGGCCAGCGCTCTACTCCTTGAACCACAGGCACCACCCTGTCCTTTGCATTTTTAATGATATTACTTGTATTCTGTCACTCTTAAGGAAATGGTAAGATACGTATATATACTGACAGGAAGGCAGAATGCAATCGTATATGACCCAAATTTACAATATGCATATAAATCTGTATTTACATGAATATAACTAAAAGGAAAAAAAAATCTCTGGATAAATGGATGTCAACATTGGTTGCTATGGAGTACGCAACCTTTCATCTGTTTTTCTGCGTTTATGTGTGTGTGTGTGTGCTTCTCGGCACCATCTATTTTCTTTCATTATAATCATGTTCTTGAGTAATTAATTAGCCACATCCCTTTTATTAGAAATGAAATATGTTTTGAAAGAAATTGGCGAGTCTCTTTGTGGCATCGCATTTGTCATTCCAATTGTCTTGCACACACCAACATATAGAAAACACAGTCAGCGCAGGCAGTCTACAAAAGGAATTCAGCTGACAGATGCCAGTAAACGTGAAACACTTTTTTCCCCTGTAAAAATGCCGCTCCATCATTCACTTCCTGAGTGATAAGGCCTGATGATAATTAAATTCTTTCTGTCTTTGGTGCTGTCATCCTAGCAGGAAGCTGCAGCTCTCCCCATCACGCTTAGATTTTCCACGTGATAATCGATAGTCCTTCCCCAGCTTCCCTCACGGAAGAACCACACAAACCCCCTTGCTGAATTACTAGTCACACATGTGTGTGTACATGTACCTGTGTGCTTTTCACTTCAGGGCGCTATAACCAGCCTTACGAGGACTTTAATTATTCTTTTTACATGTTCTATCTTGAAGTTAGGCTTTATTCAGACTTGTAGGAAATTTATCTACTCTTAAAAGTTTCTTCTCTAGTGCATATAGGATTCAAAAACAATTTTTCTTTGAGCTCCAACTTATCTTTTACCAGTTATTTACTCCCTTTTTAAATTTTTGGCTTCTCCTCGCTGTGCAAAGCTTTAGACTTCATTTCCTTACACGTCTCCTTATATCTCACTATGTACCATATTCCTCACATATCAACATTCTGATGTGCATAACCTTGTTATACTTAAAACGAGATATATGCAACACCGTGTATTTACATCTTCAGGATGCTAGAGTCATGTTTTCAATTTTCCCTCCACAAGGAAAAAAAAAATTGAGTTCAGTGCCCTTGCCTGCTTGTTAACTGTAAGCACTTTTAACCAAAACAGTCTTCTCCGAGGTAGGGAGGGTTTGTCTGTTTCCTCACATGCTAGATGATTTCCTGCCCTACCTTTAGCTCATCCTATGTGCTGTGTCTGTTACCCTCGGCCTTTTCCCCAACACAGCCTGAGCTGCACTGTTTTGTTTCCTCAACTGTTCTGAGATGCCCACTGCACGTCCTCCCTTCTCTGAGAACCCTGCCTCCTTTTCCTGCTTCTATTTTGAGCACATGTTGCCAGCAGCAAATGTTACCAGTACTTTCAATTCCCCTTTCATTGATTACAACATGCTTTTGTGCGACTACTGTAAAGGTTACCTCCTTCAGCACAATCATGCATAACTTTTTCTTTCTTTATTGTTAATTAAGAAAGCCAAACATCTTCTATTTCTAAACCATTTTCCCTCACGTCCTGCACACCCATTTTACGACTTTGTAAAATCTACCTTTGGTATATATTTGAGTGCCTCCTGCTGGAAATAGTGTTTCCCCATCTCCTAAATGACAAGCATTTGGTCGGTACTCAGCTCAGCTTCCCCTCCCACACCTGCCCTTCGCATACCCGGTTTCAAATCCACATCCTCACCAGTCTTCCATATTAAGCGATGATGCTAACACTCTCTGATGGTATTTTGCTAACGTCTCTTAGAGCCAAGAGTTCATGCCTGAGGTGAATCAACAGAGCTTCTACCCACCCCTGGTTAATACAATCACTGCAAAGTTTTTCCAGACTTGCTTTCCACTTTCTCCTGAGGCACTCATTCTCTAAACCAAATTCAATTTCTGGGCTGCTCTGAGGTACACGTCAAACTCCTTGTTTCCAGGGATTGAATTATTTTAAATATATCCCTTGGGTTACGCCCAATTCAATTAATAATTAGGGTCCCAGGAGCAATGATGTGCCCTGGGGCTTCTTTCCGCGATGGAGACAGAACCTCATCATTTATCACTGATTGAAGGAAGGTTCCCACTTTCCTAGCCGAAATTCAAGGCTTCCTTTCTTCCTTTCTTGTATGCTTTCCTTCTCATACCATGAGCTAAGACAAAATAGATGAGACGTCAGCATTTTTCTGCCTTCTCCCTTCATGGTTCATTCATTTTGTTTCTTCCTTCATTTTTATGTGTAGATCTCTACTTGAACATGTTCATTAGTCGTTAATTCTCACACTTCACTAAGGCCAGACAGAAGACTACAGTAAGCTCCTACGGCCTACACTCTTCTCTCGAGTAGAGTTGTTTGGTTTTGATTTTTTCCACCAGACTCTTCCATAGGAATAATCTTTCACCCCTGGGATTTTAGGGTCTGGTTGCTGCAGTTGCATTTCTTGAAACCTTTCTTTTCCTCCTCTCCCCTCCAGTCCACCAATCATATCCTGGTTCCTATTGTCTCCTAAACCAGACATCATAATTTCATTAGTTGATTCCGTTCTCCCTGCTCCAGTATCACTTTCTAAGAGAAGTAGGTTACTACTCTTTTTTTTTTTTTTCTTATCTTCTGAGTCTGTCACTCTGTCCTGGAGGAAAGTTCTGATGGCTTGGTTCATCTCATTCTTCACCAAACTGAAGTGAACAGAACCATGTTATTCACATTCTTTACTCAGGAATGTATTTTTGGGGAAAAGGCCAGGCTTTGTGTGGCCATGGTGAACACTTCCATGTGGAAAGATTTGGGTCAACAGAGAGAAGGAAAGGAAGAGGAAGAGGGAGAAGGAAGATAAGAAAGGACAGGAGGAAAGAGAAGCAAGTAGATGAAAAGAGAGAAACAGATAAGAGAGACTCTTTGTGGAGAAGCAGCTAGAAGGGGGAAATCCTGGCTTTTCACGTTCCCAGGCCTACTTTCCGTGAACTCATACTCATGTACTCATTGCCTACGGTCACTTTAGTCACTGAACCTGGTTTTGATGGATTTAGTTTCTTACATTCACATGCCTCTTTATCAAGATACATCCTCTAAGGCAAAAATAATGACTATATTACATGTAATAATGATGATATTCATATAATTATAGCTACCATTTATTTTGCATTTACTATTTGCCAGGCTTAGTCCTAAATGTTTTATGTACATAAGCACATTCTCACAGCTATCTTACGTAGGAATTATTTGACAGAAACATTGACACAAGGCAGATATGGTAATCTAGTTCCACAGATTGTGATATAGTAGATAGTGGCCCTAACTGACCTTTGAACCCAGTTCTGTCTTTCCAAGCCCATGGGTTTAAACATGCGCTGAGAGCTAAGACAGGAAATGCACTCTAAACAGCCTTTGAACCGAGATCTGTCTTTTCCAAGCCCATGGGTTTAACCGTGTGCCGTGAACTAGTACAGGAAAGGCACTGTAAGCACATGCATGGCACAGGTCACTCCTAAACCACTTGAGTGTATTCGTCTAGGACAGGAGCAGGTATGGCATTTTAAAATTGCTATAGCAAAGTAATGTCAAGCAGGACCACATAAAGCCCTGCCCCTCAGAGTAGCAAGAGCTTGGGCATCAATGAGAACTAGTTAGAAAGGAAAAGTCCTTGGCCCCACCTCAGATCTACAACTGTAATTTAGAAGCATCCCCTAGGTGATCTGTGTGTACATTTAAGTTTGAAAAACTATGCTAAGAGACTCAAAGTAGACATTGCCAGGGAGGAAGACAGTATTTTACTTACCTAGTTATTATCACCATGATGAAGTTTATTTATTTATTTTTTTTTATTTGAGACAGAGCCTCAAGCTGTCCCCTGGGTAGAGTGCCAGTGGCATCAAAGCTCACAGCAACCTCCAACTCCTGGGCTCAAGCAAGTCTCCTGCCTCTGCCTCCCAAGTAGTTGGGACCACAGGTGCCCGCCACAACGCCCGGCTATTTTTTGCTTGCAGCCATCATTGTTGTTTGGCGGGCCGGGGCTGGATTCAAACCTGCCACCTTAGGTATATGTGGCTGGCACCTTAGCCGCTTGAGCCACAGGCGCCAAGCCCATGATGAAGTTTTTAAGATAAATATTTAGCTCCAGAATCAGGTGTCTAGAACTAAGGCTGAAAGATGAAGAAAAGCAAAACTAATTTGAGATGCTGAGGTTCTGCTAAAGTCTATCATTGAAAACACAAGAATATATTCAGGAGAAACTGATAAATTCTTTGCTTGAAGCATGACTTTGTTGTTATCTTGGTTCTTTCCAACTACAAATAAGTGTTTCTATATTGATTTTTATTTTATTTTGTTTTATATATGATGAATGAGGCTACTTTTTCTTAATAGGTTCACTAATTTGGTGCTCTGTTTCACAGTCCAGATCTTTCTATAAGAATGTCTAAATTTTTGGCTTCATGATGACTATCTGAAATTAATCTATCCTGTGAGCTTTTCTGTAAGAGTCTAAACTTAAAAGAACACCAGAATAATTTGTAAAGCATGAAGAGACCCTTATCTATTTAAAATTGGTTCACATTTTAGATGCTACTGGTGAAGACTTGTTACTAACTTTTGGAGAGCCAAATTCTAAAATCTGAAATGTGGCACCCCTTGCAATTAACTTTAATCTTGAAAAATGTGAAACACTCGGGGCATGATTCAGGTCAATATCCCTGGAATGAACTGATGGAAGATGTGGCTTACATGAAGAAAATGGGTATTGCTTTATTTTTACACATTTTCACTCAACTGTTTAGAATTTAGCTTATATATTCAAAGTGTAGATGTACCAAAAGTCAGTATTTTATTTATAATGGATGTTATAGTGTCAAATGAGTCTCAAATGAAGTTATGTTTCTGCTTGCACTACCATGAAAACCCTCTGTGGGTTCACGATTATGGTATAAGACCTTGGCTTTGGGTCAAAGGATATTTGTGTAACCACAAGCTTTATGGATATTTATTTCCTTGTCTTCTTAAAAAGCTAAAGGTATAAGAAGATTGTAGAAGAACTGGCATCCAATACAGAATTTCTCATCTGTTATCAGTAAATGTTCTAAGACATGCCTTTGTATAAATAGAAAAGTCAGGGACAAAGAGAGGAAAGGAAATATTTATCAGACAAGCTGATTAGAAAAAAAAAAAACTGAGGCTAGAAGCCAGGACTGGAGGATTTCATTCCTTTTATTTATTTTATTCCTTTTGTTTATTTCATTTAGCAAAAATGCCTTCTGAAACTGTTGCAATGTACCCAGAATTAGGGCCTATGGCTTTATGTGGATGGATAAGAGAAGTAAATGCTTAAAAAGGGAATGTAAGAAGGCAGTTCTTTTGAATACTTTTTCTCAACTCTTAAAAGCAAGGAACTTTATATGGATGAAAGGAGGTTTAGGGGGCCTGGGATTTTACAGGTACTTCGCATGGGTAGAGAATAGCTCAAAGATCTGTCAACAGACAAGCGCTCAGTGGGAGCATTGCTGTGGCCACAGGACAGGGTAGCCAGTGCCATCCCACCACCGTCCACCACCAGCCCCACACACCCAGATTTAAACCTAAATAATGGAAAAGCTGTGCCCAGTGAGCTGACCCACTTCTGTGCAGGCACCTGGCTTTCCCTTCCTCTGTCCCCCAAGCTCTGTTTCCCTTCCTGCACTACCATCTTCTCCCTCTCCCTTCCCCTTTTCTCTATTTTCTCTTCACTAATTTTTCTTCCTTCTACCTTTCCTGGTCTCTTGCTCTCTTCTTCTCCTCACTTCAACCTTGGAACAACCCTGCTGCTTGTATTTTGTGTCCTATACCCCTGCTGTGATGCTTAATGAGATAAATTTCAGGAAGCCTACCGACTGGATCCATGACACGGTATAATTTGTAGGAGCAGCTGGGCCCTCCTTGGTGCAGGCCAACGCTTTCATTCTTTCTCATAAGCTGCCTTTCCAATTCCACTCCACCTTGGCCCTCTCTGTCTCTTCTATGTTACTGGGCACATCAGCTGGGAATTCCTTAGACTTGATTTTCGATTTCTTTCTCCTATTTTCTTCTTGGGGAAAGAAAGGGTCTCCTCACTTCTGTAAGGTGCATCTCAGAGGTTCTGCCTAGATGGATATCACAAATGACCTCCTTATTTCCTAAATCAGGGTCACATTCTCTCCTATCGTAATAGCTATCCTGGTCATAGGCTCTCCTTTCTTTCCAGTTGCTACCAGAAATAGGCATAGCATTTCTGGTATGGAATCTATCTAGTCAATTCTCATGTTTCTTGTTCTCTGCTTTAAAGTTCGAAGATTTTATGTTTTACATTCATGAAGCTTTTTTTTTTCTTTTCGTGTATGTGGCCTTTGAGAAGAATTTTTTCAATGATCTTTCCAACTTAATGATCGTTGGATTTTCTGTGACTTAAAGAAGATAAAAAAGATTTTCTGAACCTGGTGATGAGAATCTTTGCAAGCACCAAAAGGACAGCCTTTATAAGTCAAAGCCTGAATAGGTCTATCTCTCCAATAATTGTCTTTCTCAGATTATATATAAATCATTGGCTATTTTTTAAAAGCCTGTGTGGAGAAGTAGACTATTTGGGAAGCTTCTGAAATACTCTTTGACTACCAATACCTTCAAGATCTGGCTTAGTATTTACTCTCCCAATAGAAGGCTTCTGGATGTAACTCCTTCTAAACTCAGTCTGCACTGGCCACTGAAAGTTAATGCTCCTATCAGTGCCCTAAACTTGCTTGCTCTCATCCTAGGGTGGTGGTTAACTGCGTGAGCCTTAGGAATA
Organism: Galago senegalensis; assembly: GCA_963575145.1. Lineage (NCBI taxonomy): Eukaryota > Metazoa > Chordata > Mammalia > Primates > Galagidae > Galago > Galago senegalensis. The sequence goes on from CAUYTI010077708.1 coordinate 23,038, forward strand.
GGTGGCCTAAGTTTACATTCTGGTTTCTATTGTGAATACAGGTGCGTTATTTAACCTCTCTGTGCCTTAGTTCCATCACTTATAAATTAAGTTGCCAACTATCATCAGAACATATTTTTAAAGATTATAAAAGATAATCCTTTTAGGTGTGCAGAATGCTGAAAACACAGCAAAGGCCTCTGATTACTGCTACTGTTAGAAGTTATTATTATGATTAACGGTATGTTCTTTATATTTCTAACTAAATTTAAAACCTCTTGAAGTCAGGTGCATAAATCAATTACTCAACCACAAAACAAACACGGAACATGTGAGGCAAGTCACATAACGACAAAGGATTTTTCCATCTTTCAGGCATTTCTAATGAATATTCACACATAAATACAAACATATTTGAGAGCCTTAGATGACAATTTATTTCTCCTTTCATTAAGTCCAGTTTAGGGTTTTACGGATAGAAAGTTATCAGCAAATGATTGCTGAATACACGTCACTTATTCTCCCACGATGCAAGGATGATTTTAAATATAACCGAAACATATAATAACCATGTAGTTAAATACGCCTAATGTAAAAGTGGTGTCTGCAAAAATTCACTTCTTTCAACATCGCTAAAAGAAAGTCTGTGGTGCACTTAGGAAAACCATCGCCTCCAAATTCCTGGGAAAAGTGTCAGTTTTCTGAAAGTACTTAATGGTATCTGGACCCAGTGTGCATTTCCAAACAGTCCCATTATGAGTTAATGCGTTTGCAACAGACTTCTGAGTGAACTTACATATGGCTTAGGTTGCAGAGGAAAAATGCAAAGAGGTGAGGAGTTAAGACTTAATTGAGTGCCCCTGGAACTCTTAATGGTTTTCTTTCCTTCCTTTTCTCTTAATAGACTTGCATTGCAGCTAGTACTATCCTAATCAAACACTATACAAATGGTTCACATTAAGCCTCAGAATTATAGAATCAAAAATGTGGAAACTGGAAGGAGACATAAAAGATCATTTGAGTCTTTTGAAGACAGCCACATTCGTGCCTTTTACGCGAATTATTTCCTCTCATTTTATCATTTATTTTCATGCCGTTCCAATGACCACAACTCAAAATACCAGTGTATTCATACTACGTGCTCGCAGATAGCCCTTTCTATGTGTGCTCCCCTAAACAACTGTTTGGATCTTATGTGGTATTTTCTGTTGGGGTCACAGCCAGGAGCTTGTAGTTTTCCTCTCAGTATTTTTTAAGGGAACACTATCATGTAACATTTGGGACCAGAAAGAAATCTTTGTTGTATATATTTTACAGATATTTTCTGTCCTTTTCAGATATTTTTGTCCTCAAAGAGAAAGCCTTTGTAAAATACACATAAAAATATATTATTAATTAGTAACTTGTCAAGAAGTGCTAGATTCCAGTCCTGGGTGGGCCCATTTAACTCTCTGAACAGCTAATAACCCATTCAATTTTTAAACTTACTGAAAATACATTTTTTGAAGTGCATTGGCTTAAAATTTTGGCATTCAGGGGAAGAAAACGAGTTTTCAATCAATGTCTGTATTATTAAGATATAGAAGTAATTGTAAGTAATCACTTTAACTCAAAAAAAAAAAAAAAGGACTGGTAATAAAATTTCCCCCAAACGTATCTAAGTCACTTTGGAGTTACAATTGTCTTTTAAGTCTATCAATATTAATCTGTTAAGATTTAAATTATTTCCAAAAGGATTGATTTGGAATTTTTTTTTCTATTGCCCGCCTCTAATCTTTAATTAAATGCAGGAGACAAGAGGATTTAGGGAGCTTGTTCTGCTGGTCTTAGGCATCTATCCAAACAAATTTGTGTTGGAACAACGTGCAGTATCTAGTAATATTTTTTACAAAGCCCGTCTGGAAATTCTCACGTTTTTGTTACCGATGGTATCGCTTTTTAGCGTTTTGTTAATTAAAAAAAAATCAGTATTGGAATAAAAAGGGAGAAAAGGGCAGAAAGAGACTTCCTTCCCCCCCACACCCAACACGCACACGCGCGCGCGCACACACATGCACACACACATATACACACGCACTCTTTTGGAGGCTTGCGCCCTCTTAGAATAGCAGGTTCCTGCATGTGCCAAGAATCCGGGCCGGAGAAAGAAGGCGCTTTTCAACACCAGGGCGTTCCCAGCTGGTGACTGCTGGCTGCCTGGAGCCTGCAAACACCTGGCGTAGTTATTGGGGGGCCGCAGAGACTTCTGCCACGCTCTGGTAGGTTCTGGAGCTGAAGGCAGAGCGCTCAGAAGGGTTTCCTGTGTGTCAGCAACTTCACTTTGCCGAGATAGCTGGCGGAAGAGCGAAGGAGCGCTCTCCGGCCAATCGCTTGCCAGCAGCGACCTCTGACTGAGCGCACCCTTCACCCTCGCCTCCGACTCCGGCGGCTGCAGCCTGGTAGGGGCTGAGCGCACCGGGCCGCGGAGAAGCCCAGCTCTCCAGAAGACGCCTCGGGTTCCCCACGGTGTTCTGGCGGGTGCCGGCTGGGTCCCGGGCGGGCTCGGCTGCGGCACGCCTTTCACTTCCCGGCGGAGTGCGGACTCGCTCAGCGCCCAGACTCCGCCCACCCTCGTGGGGGGCCCTGCTCTCCCGCCTGCTCCCAGTACTCGGGACCGATCGGGGCTTCGGAAGAGCCCAGAGCTGAGCAGACGACGAAAAGTACGCGGCTCGGAAGCGCACGGGTCTGCGGCCACGCGCGCTCGGATGGCCCCCAGCGCTGAGCGCAGGGTGGGCTGAGGAAGCGGAGGGGCGCCCAGAAACCGAGCCACTTGTTTCTAAGGTAGGGAAAAAGAAGATGTCCCAATGAAGTTGCTCTTTGGGGGAAGGAGGCTGGGCAGAGCCCTCCCCACGCCGGAGTTCAGCGGAGCGAGTTTGGCTTGACCTCGCTGCGCCTGCGGCGCGCTCCGCAGCGCGGACCCGCGGCCCTGAGCGAAAGCGCACTCGGAAAGTTATCGGTGGTGGTGCCCTGCACGCCCTGTTGTGTAACCTCGCCACTGCCAGCCGGACGGGGAAGTGGCCGGCCTGCCCGCCTGCCCACTGTGGTCGCGGCCGGGGGCGGATTTCATGGCCCGAGGCGCACACGGGACTGGAGGCGGCGTGGGCGAGTCCCGGCGCGCCCCCTCCCGCGGGGATCCCCCGCGCCCGCTCCCTGCTTCTCGCCGGGTTTTCCGATGCTCGCTGAGCCCCTTGCCGCCGTCGCCCTCTCGCCGCAGCTAACCCCGCGGAGCCGCCGCCTAAGCCGGGGAGGAGAGGATGACCGAGGTGCTGTGGCCGGCAGTCCCCAACGGGACGGACGCTGCTTTCTTGGCCAGCCCGGGTTCGTCTTGGGGGAACAGCACGGTCGCCTCCACGGCCGCTGTCACTGCCTCGTTCAGATGCGCCTTGACCAAGACGGGCTTCCAGTTCTACTACCTGCCGACCGTCTACATCTTGGTGTTCATCATCGGCTTCCTGGGCAACAGCGTGGCCATCTGGATGTTCCTCTTCCACATGAAGCCCTGGAGCGGCATCTCCGTGTACATGTTCAACTTGGCTCTGGCCGACTTTCTGTACGTGCTGACCCTGCCGGCCCTCATCTTCTACTACTTCAACAAGACGGACTGGATCTTCGGGGATGCCATGTGCAAACTGCAGCGGTTCATCTTCCACGTGAACCTCTACGGCAGCATCTTGTTCCTGACGTGCATTAGCGCGCACCGCTACAGCGGCGTGGTGTATCCGCTCAAGTCCCTGGGCAGGCTCAAGAAGAAAAACGCGGTCTACATCAGCGTGCTGGTGTGGCTCGTCGTGGTGGCGGCCATCTCCCCCATCCTCTTCTACTCGGGGACCGGGGTCCGCAAGAATAAAACCGTCACTTGCTATGACACCACCTCAGACGAGTACCTGCGAAGTTACTTCATCTACAGCCTCTGCACCACGGTGGCCATGTTCTGTGTACCCTTGGTGCTGATTCTGGGCTGTTATGGATTAATTGTGAGAGCTTTGATTTACAAAGACCTGGACAACTCTCCTCTGAGGAGGAAATCGATTTACCTGGTCATCATTGTACTGACTGTCTTCGGTGTGTCTTACATCCCTTTCCATGTGATGAAAACGATGAACTTGAGGGCCCGGCTGGACTTTCAGACCCCAGCAATGTGTGCTTTCAATGACAGGGTTTATGCCACTTATCAGGTGACAAGAGGTCTAGCGAGTCTCAACAGCTGTGTGGACCCCATTCTCTATTTCTTGGCGGGAGATACTTTCAGAAGGAGACTTTCACGGGCCACCAGGAAAGCTTCCAGAAGAAGTGAGGCTAATTTGCAATCCAAAAGTGAAGACATGACCCTCAACATTTTATCTGAGTTCAAGCAGAATGGAGATACAAGCTTGTGAAGAAGGCACAGGGATCCCCAAACCTCTCACTTTTGTAACATGGTAGGACGCTTAACAAAGCCAAGTGCTTCTCCCCCACCCTTGCCCCTTTAAGTTTCTAGTAAGTTTAGAGAAAAATCAAACCAAGACAATAGTGAGTTAAAAAAATAATAATAAAGTAGAGATGCCCACATCCACATTTAGCCTGTTTGGGTTTGCTTTCAAAGCCTCCTTTCTTTTTGACTAAAAGTATGTGTAGTAAAACAATACTACTTAGTTAAATATTTACTTTCTCTTATGCCTTTAAAATGACAAGCTTTTCTGTTTAAAGGGTATGTGCACGGGGCTATTTTGATGTTAGTAACTTCTTAAGAATACTAGCCACCTGAAATTTGAGTTTCTGATTTGTCTAACCCTTCTTGTTTTTGACAATCCATGGCAGGAAGAAATAAAACATTTACATCCACAAAAATACTTAGCATAGAATAGCAGAATACTAAACGCAGTCCATTTAATATCAGATCTCGGAGTGGATGTCTTTTGGTGATAGTTGATAGAGTTTCTTCAGAGAATTTGGTAGAAAAGCAAATTCAATGAATTTTAAAACCTGAGAAAAGATTGTTTTCCAGTTATTTCTGGCAAACTGCTCATTATACATTGGGTGCTAAAATGTTTGATATAGAAGCCTGCAAATTCCCTTACTGGTCAAATGCATTCCAAATCATTAAAGTACATGTATTTTCCTTGTAAACACCGTGGACTTCCTTAGACTTCCCATGATGGAGAGTATTTACTTGCACCACTGCTGTGCAATGCCTGTAGGACTGTGTTTGTGTTCCAGGACAAAGTACTCATCCACATCTGTAAAAACAATTTAAAAATCACAGATAGATTGCAGACCAAAACTCGAGTAAAGTTGAATAGCAGTTAGCAGTTGAAGGATGTTGAGCAGGACAGTATTTCAGAAAAAGCGTGGTGGACAGTCAACCACAACACATGACCTGCAGGTATACTCTCAGATGGATGTGGCAGCTGGGGTTGGGCAGAAGACATTTTAGAAAAAGGACTTTAGTTTAAATTAAAAGCCTGGTAAAGAAAATCCTTAAAGCAACGTGAAAAGAAGTAGTCAGAGTTTCTATGGATTGCAGTGATAGAATAGGATGCCATGAGGTTTTAATGAATCATACATCTTAGTATTTAAAGAAAAAATATTTGGAAAGAAAAACATGGAGAATTATATTCAGGCACCTAGAAGAGAGGACTGGAGTGTGTTCCTTTATGGTGGTTCTCTCCCAGTTAGTGAAAGGCTTGTCAAATGCTTTAACAACTGTAAGAATCATTTTCAGTGACTATTGAATGGCTGCATTTCTAGCCCCTCAGTGGTCACATTCTATATAATGAGAATAATGAGATCAGGTAAGGCAGTTAATAACCCCAAACAGATAAATCTGGTGTCAAAGGATTTTTAATTTTGAAAGCAAGCCAGCATGCAGTTGTCATCAGAGTTTGCAACTGACAGTGAAATAACTTGTTTGCAATCACTGTATAACAAAGTAATAGGGTACTGTGTGTTCAGGAAAGAAAGAACCCTGCAGAACTTAATGATAGGAAATTCAGGGCTTGATTTCAGTTTTTGCAAGGCATGGCTAGACTGAAGATTTGTGAGAACTTCAGAGGTGCTTCAGTTTACCAACCTGCACCCACTAAGCTCCATAGAGAGAGTCTGTGTTTAGCCTCTGAAACAGTGCTCTTAATGCATAGGATTATAGAACCCAAATTAGGAATAAACTTACTATATCTCTTCATTCAGAGAGAGTTAAAAAAGTTCTCATTTAGTCAGGCTCACTCGTACTGTCTGTTTTAAAATCATGAAATACAAAATCTGAAATATGTCATTATTGTATTGAGCCTGTCAGTCATAATCAGTGTGAGAAGATCAAGATCATTAAACTAAACAAGATGGGAATTGCAGAGCCTAGTAATCAGATTAATAGGCTAAAGGAACCCATTGCTGTATTTCTTCACCATTTAGTTTGTTTGTTTTTTTCTTTTAGGTCTCAGAATGCCCAGCCTGACTTAGAATATGTATTAAATACATTGTTTCAGCATCTAGAGAACTTTCTTGGGTAGTATGGATCCACTGAGAAGGAGCACAGTGATTAGGCACGTCCTTTTTTTACTACTTGGCGTGTTTCTTCCAAAGTGGTTCCTCTTTACCTACATCACATTATGGACATTAAAGACATGTGAATGCATGCCAAGTAGTAACAAGAATGATCTTGCCACCTCCTTCCCATCCAAACGAAGTCTCTGGGAAGATCTGTGCTAATGGCGAAAACATACAGAGGGTCAGAATGAAGCAGTGATCTGTTGGCTGAAAAAAGGTAATAAATGCAGAAAGCTGTTGGTGTTTAGATACCAGCATAGCTAAGATTATAGAACCTAATAGTGAAATTAATTTCACACTGCAGAAATAGTTTAATACCAGGTTCAGGCTGTTGCTTCCACATGGGCATCTTTAATTCTTTGAACACCTTTTTAGCTTAAGCTGAAATAATAAAAGACAAAGTAAGAAAAAATATAGCACCCAAGTCAGGGTGTAGAGTTAAAATTCTGATGTTACTACTAAGGCAGCTGTGGGACGCTCAACCCTTTCAGGACCACACATCACGTTTAGAAAGGTTGGATGACATCCATTTGTTGCGGCCTAGGGGATGTGATGACACATGAAAACTAGACAGACAGTGTGTAAAATCTGCTGCTGTGTTTTCCAGGACTCTTCAATCCAGTCCTTGGCTAAAAATTTCTGCGAAGTTCACCGATTGTGATGTTGAGCTGTAAATCATCTGAATGTGTTCAGACAGGGCCTTAAACTGTCTTTGGATACTATAGATGTCAGTGCTTGCTTATTGCAGCTGGAATTCCCTTAGGGACAGTACTTTTAAGATGTGATACTAGTTAGGGTGTGTTGACGCTTTAACTTTGCTGGTCAAATTATAACCGTCATAATTGTATTTATTGATGAAACGTATAGTCCTTTAGTTGTACAGATTAAAAAACTTGCTTGAAAGATCCAACAAACTGATGTAAATTCTATTTATTACAGTGTACAAATTAATGTTTTAAACTGCTGTATTTTGCATAATATATGATGCATAGATGAAATCAGAGTTGTAGATGACTGTGCTTTCCAAATATCAGTATCTTAAAATATTTAAATCTTCAGATATTTTTGGTTTAAAACCTAAAATGTTTTGTGATATGAGTGATGAGTTTCCCTAGAAATAATTTTGCATGTTTACCTTTTTAGGTAGGTTTTTTTCCTGCCTAGACACAATTTAGTGTCAGACTATCATAAGATTATAGTGACTATAAAATATGTTAGCAATATGGGGTCTTTATTGTCCACATTTTATAAATATGATAGAAAGGTTTGGATGTCTTTTCAAGAAGTTTAGAATTTTGCCCCTAAATGCAAAGCTTCCCTTATTAAATGCAAAAGGCTTCTCTTTCATTCAGCGTTGATGTCTCATTTTTAGACCTGTAGTGGGATGGGCATTAAAGATTCAGCATTAGAATTGAAGGAAAAACTTCAGGGAGCTGAGGAGAGGAAAAGGCAGCTGGTACAATCAGTTACTGCTACTCAGTTTTACTTAAATGTTTGCTTTGTGTTTTTTCTTGAGATGAAACAGTATGATCTTAATTTTTTTGAGATAAGAGTTTTTTTGTAACACACTACCAGCAAGTTCAACACTGCTGTTGATTTCGATCTGTTTTCTTCGTTCAATTGCTAACTTTAATGACAAGTTTTGTAGTGATAACTGTATTTCCTTTGGCTGCTGAACTCTGTTACAGTTTTTTATTCTGTTGTACATTGTATTATAGATATCATCACAAATTAATATGAAGGTGAATATATGTTACATATCAAAATTTGTGAATTTGAATTATAGTATGTCTTAGTGCTTTTGCAAAAAAAAAGGTTTATTTTTCTATTATCTGTAATTTTAATATAGATAATTGAACTAGATTTTGTGAGTGATCGTGCCATTGAATGAGTGGTGTGGAAACAGTGTTACTTGACATTTTGAGTTTTCTCAGGTCTATCTAAATCAGCGGTAGAATAACAAAATATAGACTAATTGTGCATAATTGTGTTTTAATAAAAAGAAAGTACATTTCCGATACTAGCATAGTGTTGTTGCTCGCTGGAGTATGCAGAATATTGTATGTTTGTGTGAGAATGTGTGTGTCTGTGACTAAGGCATGACAGCCCACCTTGTATCTGCTATTTATAGTGCCAGCAGAACTTCATAATTGTGGTCACTATAATTGTACTTACCGTTGACGATTAAAACTGAAACTCAATAAAACTATGAAACATGTTTTGATGGCTTCTATGTTATTGCAGAGTTAATACAAGTTTCCCCAGATTTTAACACATAGTAGGATATAGACTGGCAAGTACTCTCGATCATATTGAACCAACCCAGTTGCAAGAATCCTGGTGCAAGATAATTGATAAGATTATCATTGTTTGATCTTGGTTGGTAGGAATGTGAGCTAATTATTTAAAGCAAACTACTGAGGCTTCCTTAATGCATACTTCACGGAGTAGTGTTGTGTGTTTAAAATGGGGGCTGTAATCTTTTCTTGACTAATTTTTAATTCATGGAAGCAGTTGTCCTAATAATTCTTCGTGGTTTCTATTTATTAGTCTACATTGCCTGCTTCTCCGCAGTTTATTTTTAAAAGCATATCCAGTGCTGCCATGGAAAGTACATAATGAATTGGAAGCTTAAAGTATGACTTTTTCTTTTCTTTTCTTTTTTTTTTTTCTCAGTGGAGGAGGCATGTTCACAATGGTCCTATATGTGAAGTCTTCTGGTTGTCTGTTGAGATAGGTGACCTGTAAGAGAAACCTGTGGGTAAAAAATGCAGATCTCTTAAGACCTTTAAGATAATGTCAGTCAGCCCTTCATTAGCTGTGCTATCCAGACTTCATCATTTCAGCATCCTCAGTTACAAACATCATCTTTAATAGCAGGGAGGGGTATGTGTGTGTGTGCACGCATGTGTGTGCTGGGCTGGTGTTTATTTAGTGCACACACAGAGATTATACAAATAATTATCTTTCAGACTAAAAACCAATTTACCCTAAAGCCTTGAGCACCTTCGAATTTCTAACACAGAAATCACAGAGTCAAATGATCCTTTTCTTTCACAAGTTAGTATGCATTTAAGCCCTCTCTTTCTTTAATGCACTGAAAAATTTATTTTCTTTTTTTTTCTTTTTATGGTCAGAGCTTCCACTTTCAAATGGATAAAACTTGTCAAAATTCAAAGTAGATCTAATGCAGTTTAGAAGTCTGATGGGACGGGGCATTATAGGCCCAGCAGACGCCATTAGGAATCCACTTTGATGTTAACACTGTACTCCCTTGCATAACCCTGCAAGGCTATCCTGCACTGGGCTGGACCTGGGGACTGACAGCCGGAGCCAGAATGGTTCCTCGGACCAGCCGTCCAGCTGTGGATAAAGTCAGGCCCCTGAGTGGGCAGCTGTGGACTGAGTGAGGCCCCTGAGCTATGGATAGAGTCAGGCCTGGGCTGGTATCTGCCAGCACTGCAGCCCCTCAGGAATCGAGGGAATGCAGGAGGCAAGTGGGGGTACTTCAAAGATGGGGAAAAAACACTGATTTTCCTGATTACTTGAGGAGAAATCGCCTGTGTGAAAGTAGAAAATCTTGGATGATAGACTAAAACAGATAGGGACCTGGGAATGATCTATTTCCATCATCTTGTTTTGCAGGTGAGAGCAAAGTATTCAAGTGTAAGAGTGAGTCTGGCAAAGAACATGGTGTTCTCACTTCTATTAAAGCATTTCCCCCACATCCCAGGGTTCTTCAAACTATGAATCTTGACCCGTTAATTGATCATGAAATCAGGATGGTGAGTTAGGATTGACCATCTTTAACAAAATGATATAAATAGAATGTAACTGAGTCTATAACTCAGTGAGAAAGGCTTGGTGGCTTTAATCTCAGAACAGATACTCCTGTAACATGATGTGTATGTGTGTACATACATGTATATTTACATGTACTTGTGCCTCATGTCACAGTGGATATTTTATTTCTTATTTCAGACAAAGCCAAAAAAAGTTTGAAAATCCTCCACTGCTCAACTAAGCAGAAGATGGCATGGAGTTCAAGGAATATGTTTTAAGAGATTGTTTGGCACACCTTTTTAAGATAATTTCAAAGATCTTTGGTGGTTAATTTCGTTACGTGCACTCATTTTTTTAAATGTTATTTTCTTCTGAAGATTCCACTCAGAATTCCCAAAGAAATTAAGAAAGCTGCATTTAGCCCACATCTAGTCATGGCTATTTGCAGGTAAAGATAATATAACTGAAACCCAGATTCATGGACAGTTTGATATCTTAACATCATTTCCTCTGGTTTGAATAGTTACCACTAAAATAGCAAACTTCTGTGCTTAAGAACCAGCTTTGCAGTCGAAACGCCTTATGTTTGAGCCTACCTCTGCCACTTTCTGCTTGTGAACTCTGGGTGTTACTTAAACTGTCTTTAAATACTTAAATTTTGTGTGTTTAACTATAAAATGGGCATAATTTGCAGCTCATGGGATGCTGGAGGAATTAAATAAAATATGCAGAGCCTACCACACAATGCTTAGTAAATGCTAAATGCTAAGAACTTCACCACTCTATTTGCTGTTTTCTCTCTGCTATTGTTCTAACTTTCCATGGTCTTCTTTTGTTCTGTGGAGGCTTTGTGGACCTCCACAAAATTCACGTTGTGAATTTGAAAGACTGAGTGTGTTTTAACATCTTTCTTTTGGATACTCTGTTGGATGGCTGAGGTCACATAATTAGCCAGTATTGCACTTTTGGAAGCTTTGCCTTGTGACTGCACTTGTGGGATAAAGACGCACATGGCAGAGTGCACACAGCCAGAAGCGCTTTCCAGGAGGGTCTGCTGACCGCGTTAGTGGGCCTCCTCACCTCTCAGGTTCATGGTTTATTTTCAGTCACCACAGTCCAGATTTTGGCTTTCCGATTTGCAGATTGAGAAACTTGATCCTAATAGTTCATCTGGAGTTCACCAACTCTGGGGGACTGACTCACACTGAGCACACTGACAAAAGAATCATTTACCACCTAGATTGCCAGCTTGTGAGTAGACCACAGCCGCATCCCAGTCACAATAACAGACATCTGCTTTTTAGTTCAGAGGGGATCTACTTATGGATCAGAAAGTTGCCTGCAGAGCTTTAAATAAGAACAGAGAGGTGATATTCCTGAAGAGCATTTTTAGTAAGGTAGAGGAACTGCAGGAATTGCCTATCCCTAGAGATACTGGCCCTGATAATTAGCACCTATCCTGAACCTGCGATCCAGCATCTATCCTATACTTGACCTGCATGACTCCTTAGCAGCACATGGATTAAAGATTTCACATTTATTTTCTCTTAAAATCAATCACCACCATTATTACTTCTTTGTATGCAAAATATGTTTTGGTAATGACCCTGACCTGGTAAGGGTAGGAGGAGGGGCATGGTGGAGAGGGCTGCAGGGATTGCTAGGCTCAAGATACTTGTGTACAAATTATCACTGTCACCAAGAAAGTGGATGTGCAGGCATCCACGGATACACGGAGACAGAGAAGGGAAAGGGGCAGCAGGAGGGCAGGGGACGGGGAACCATTCGCAACACCAAAAACAAGGCTGGGCTGTGCAGAGAATAATAACAAAAAGGAAGAATTTGAATCGTAGGGGACCCAGGACTGCCCTGAAATGATGAAGTTCATAAGGAAATTTTAGGAAAGAGGCAACTCTGTGCCACTTGTTACAAAGAGGACCATAAAGAGTCCGTTGAATGTTTAGATTAGAAAGCATTGGTGTTACTGAGGCACAAAAACAGTAAATATTACTGATTGTGGAAGAAGTGTTTGGTAAAGAGAAGGGGGATGATAGGTTAGTAGTTTGAGGCAGAGAGAGTGATTAGAAATAGAAAAAGAGAGGAATTGTTTAAACATGCTACAGGAAACAAGCTCGTTTGAAAATTGGCATAGGTGGATGACCTCAACAGGGCAAAGGGCATAGGTGGATGACCTCAACAGGGCACAGGGCATAGGTGGATGACATCAACAGGATAAAGGAGAAGGGTTAGTTTAGGCAAGAGGTGGTTGCTGAAGTTGAATCGTGGTGAAAGTCACTAGAGTAGAGGAGCTAAATTGGGTGGTCAGGACGTTGGACAGATCACTCAGTGGTGGAAAGTCTATGGGGATTGTGTAGATCAGTGGTTCTCAACCTTCCTAATGCTGGAACCCTTTAATACAGTTCCTGCAGGTCATAACCCACAGGTTGAGAACAGCTGGTATAGAGGAAACTGATTTGCAGTTTGGTAGATGAGAGAACAGAGTTAAGGGGACAGCTGTAAAGAACTAGTTGACATTGTTCTCAAAAGGGAGAGTTACGTGGTGCTGCAAGAATCATCTCAAGAAGCAGTGTGCAGCTGGAAGGCTGCCTGGCCCTTTTTTGGTGTGCAAGATAGCATACGTAGTGTCCTGCAAGAAGGAATGACAGAAATACTTTACTGAGCTGAGTTGTCAGCAGGTTTGGGTTAGACACAATTTAGGAAGAATTAAATAAAAGCAAGCAAGTCTTAGAAAGATCCCAGGTGGAAAGAATTGACATTTTAATAGGAACTTTGGCAATAAGATTTTTTATAATCCTGGCAGATTATCTACGTTTAGATGAAATAAGGAAGAAGGAAATAGACTAGCTTCGGTGCTAGAGAGCTTCTGCAATAGTTTAAAATATGGCTGTAACTTCATTGGTATTCTTCCTATCAAGAATTAGGATCTGTGGTCCCTTGTATTTAATCTGAGAGGGTTTATGAATATCTTTCCCAAGAGTAGATGGCAGAAGTGCTGTTGTGACTTCTGAGAATATGTCATAAAGAGCCACATAGCCTTCTTGTTTGGAATAGTCTCTTTTGGAGCTTTGAGTTACTATATAAGAAGCTGGATACCCTAAGATCATGCTAGACAAGGCACATAGATGAATTATTTGGTAAGATCCTAAAGAGAAGTGTGAGAGAGAGAGAGAGATAGAAAGAAAGAGAGAGAGACAGAGCTCCAAGGAGCCTCTATCTACTCAAATCAGAGCAGCCCAGGCACCAGACACGTGCGTGAAGAAGACTGATCCAAATATCCAGCCATTCTAGTTATTCCCAGTGGCATGAGTCTTCTTAGCTGAGTCCTTAGAAATCTTGTAACAAAGATACATCATCGTTGCTGGAATTTGTGTAAGTTTCTAACCCACAAAATCTCTGAGGAAAATAAGATTGTGGCTATTTTATGTCTGTGTTTTGGGATAGTTTGTGACATAGCACTAGACAACTGGAACAGCCTAAGAGAGTTAGCTGGGGCTGAAGATGTGGTGATACTGCTCAATGCTACTGTTTCTTGTGCTCATGTAGATATTAGCAGGGCCGGGGTGAAGAATGGAGCTGGGACTGATGTAGAAATGTATGGCATATCCCCATATCTCAATTAGGACTGATAATGAACTCCAGGACAAGTACAAAGTGCTAGATGGTGGGTCAGACATCTATTTATATTGGTTTGTCAGCACTTAACCGAGGCTAAATATTTCTATCATAACTGCTGCCTCTGAAATAGGGCAAGGATCTAGCAGGCACTTAATTTGCCACAAAACAATCCAAAATTGGAGAATAGGTGAGAGGTAAATTATATCAAAAACCATGAGTGTAAAAAAATGTTTTTTGGTTGAACTAGAGTAAACTGAGAAAGTATATTCATGGAAGACTTTGTCACTCAGTTTGGCTTAGCAATAGAATACAGTTTATTCTATTATCCTCTCCAGAATTCAGGCTTACTTTTGACTGGGGGAAGGGGAGAAGAAAAAAATGAGCAAATTCAGTGGAAAGCTAATGGACTTGGGTGGAATAAATAGATTCACTGTGGCTTAGGGGATGAGAGAAATTAAGTTTAACTAAGAAGAATAAAACCACACCGTACAAAAACAAGAAGGAAGTTTTGCATTCTTTGCAGCAGACAATAGAAAGCCATGAAAAGTTTTAAACCAGGGGAATGATGTTTTGGGGACTTGGAGGGGGGCTGGGGCAAGGAGAGCTGCTCAGACACTGATGCTATAAGCACAGCACTCAGAGAATAATGGTGAAGCAAGGAGCAGAAATTTAAAATATTTTTTAAAAAATAAATACCCAGCCGTACTGTCTAAACACAGTGGAGAAGAGAAAAGGAAAAGTCACAGATAACTGAGGTTGCATCTGGAGAATCACAAATAATTGTACTGATTCTTAGAGAAACAGGGCGCTATAAAAGGGAGCAGGAGAGTATAAGCATGAAAAAGGTGTGTGAGTTTTTCAGGTCTCTGTGCAAAAATTACCATTCTATTATCATTAACTATATTATTTTGAGCCTCTCTTCTGCTAACGCGGCAGAACTTCATTTCACTTGATTCAGTTCCTCTGCCTTCTTGGAGTTGTGAGTCAAGTCCATGAAAGAGTCAGGTTGTTGAGCTGAGGAAAGCTGGTCTACCTTATCATCTCTCAGTACTGGCAGCACCTGAAATGGGCTATGTCTACACAGCACACTGCTTAGTTGCCCCTGTTGCCACTCACAAAAGTTCTTCATTTCTATCTAGGTGGACTTTATGCCTCTCTTGGTATAACAGCATCTTACTGCTGGGATATGGGACAGGCATGGCGCACCCTGGGAGCTCTCCTAGAATACTTCCTTAGATGCTACACAGCCATTTTAACTTGGGGTTTATTTCTCTCTCCCTGGGTCACAGCCAGGAGAAAAGACTCAAGTGTCTTGAGCTTTCAGAGTCCCCCAAACCAACACATTATTTCTGTCATCTTCTACCCAGAACCCAAGGTGTGACTCAGGTTAGGGTCAGGCATAAGCTTCTTTGTATCCCCTAAATGGGATGATGGGGCCCATTTCTGAATAAAAAAAGTCCAGGAGGCAAATCAAAATAAAATGAGAGAAATTTCTGCTTCTTAGGAAGATGGATTGGATGTGCTTTTTCTCTGTATCTTCTGCTGAGCAAGACTAAAAACCCTAGACATTATATGTAAAACATCTCTGGAAGATGGAGAGAAGATGACAAATTGATTAGCTAAGGAATGATGTGGTGGAAAGTTCCTCAAACTTTCTTCCTTCCTCCTAAATCTCAAACTTGGTACTGAAGAAACCAGCAACCTGGGCATGCCAGTGGGCACAGATTAAAAAAGAAAAAAACTCAACAAAACCCCACTCTCCAAAAGAACACAGAAGGAGCAGCATAGAAAACAGAAAACTTTTAAGCAATAACTGCTCTATTCCAGCCAAACGAGCCAGAAAATAATGTGGCTCCACATTCACTCTGCCAGCATGGGCTGAGTGTAATGCTAGATTTCTATCCTTGAAGGCTACAGTGAGGTGCCTATACATCCCCACCAAGGTGGAATCAGCCAAGGTCAAGTAGGAACCTTGGACTTTAATCCCCTACCCTTTTCCTCAGCATCAGTAGAGATCTAGTAGACAGTCATGACTTCTGCTACTTTTCAGTAGGAAAGAAGCCATCCTTCAGTGGTATCAGTGGAGGGCCTGTGGAGAATAGTAACAAAGCACTCTTACCCATTTCAGCGAGAGAGGAATCAGTGGAGACCTTACAGGGAGCTGGAACATTCATCTGTACCAGCAGTAATGAGGAACCCTCCATCCCCTTGGGTGTCAGTGAGGCTGAGTAGAGAATTTGAACTATTGTTCCCAACTAGCAATAATGAGGTGTCACCTTCTCTTTTTTTCAGTCAAAGCTGTGCCAAAAAAGTTAGCTAAAACAGAAGTTTTAAATCAGACCCAGAGTCTCAAAACATAATATCCAAAATGTCCAGGTTTCAACCAAAAATCACTCATTATAACAAAAACCAGGAAGACTTTAAACTGAGTTAAAAAAAATACAGTTAATAGATGCTAATGCTGAAATGAGGAAGGTAATAGAAATATCTGACAAGATTTTAAAGCATCTATCATAAAAATATATAGTTTTTATTTTACTAAGTCAAATACACATAGATCATGGATACCTTCATGCATATGTGGGGTACAATGTGCTGATTTTTTTTATACAATCTGACGTGATTACATTTAACCAACCAACATAGCTTTTACCTCATTTACTTGATTATTGTGCCAAAACATCTATGTTCTACATTTCACAGATTTGACTTGTACCCTTGTCATACAACAAAAATATTTTAACAAGAAAGGACAAACACACTTGGAACAGATGAAAAAAATATATTTTCAGCAAAGAAATAGAAAATATCATCAAACAAAGCAATAAACGATATAATGATATAATGAAGAATCAAATGGAAATTTTAGAATTGAAAAATACCGTAACTAAAATTGAAAAAAAAAAAAAACACAGAGTGAGTGGACTTTGTACTCAACAACAGAGTGGGACAGAAAAAAGAATCAGTGACTTGAAGACAGAACAATGAAATTACTAAAACTGAACAACAATAATAAATAAAATTTTAAAAGGAAAAGAATAAAACCTCATGGACCTGTAGGTCTATAACAAAAGAACAAGCATTTACATTATCAGTCATCAGAGTTCTGGAAGAGGAGAAAAAGGATAGGGCTGAAAAAGTATTTGAAGAAATAATGGCTAAAACTCTACAAATTTGACAAAAAACAAGTTGGCAGATTTAGGGATCCAAAGGATGTCAAAAAGGAGAAGCCCAATGAAATATATACCAAAATTCATTATAGTCATATTTTTGAACACTAAAATAAAAAATTTTGGAAGTAGCAAAAGAGAAGACTTTACCTCTTTTATGTTTACATGGATGGAGCTGGAAAATCTTCTTAGTAAAGTACCTCAGGAATGGAAAAAAAAAATATCCAATGTATTCAGTACTACTGTGAAACCAATTTACAATCACTCACACATGCACTGTCTACGTTTGTCAGTACTCATCAAACTGTGTACTTAGTGTGAGCTCATGCTGTTGTGTCTACAATGTCCCTGAATAAAGTGGGTTTTAAAGAAAGAATGACTTCAACTAAGAAGTTAGAGCTAACGTTGTGATGGGGGCAGTGTCAGAAGCTGCTGTAAGAGAGAAATGTGCCCACCAATCCTTTCTGAGTAAAGTGGCAAAACTCAGAGCACAATAGGGCTGCTTAAAAGAGAGACTTGAGGCTGGATATATTTGTAAGTGATGAGAAATTCATGAGAAATGCATGAGACATGATGAGTCCCTAAGGTGGCACAACATTTTTCAAGTATTCTAAGAACTGCCAACCCAGAATCCTATATCCAGTGAAAATATCTGATGAATAAGGGGGAAATCAATGCATTCTTATTAATTTAAGAAAAACTAAGTAAATGGGTGGCCAGAATACCTGCCCTAAAAGAAGAGCTGAAGAAGTTCTTAGAAAGAAAATGTAAAAAGAAGTACTTTTGGAACTGCAACAAATAATTTAGAACAAAGTAAGCAAAATTACAGGTAAAGAGCATAGATTTTTCTTTCTTGCCTTGAGTTTTCTAAATTAAGTATGATGGTTGGAGGAAAATTACAGCACTGCTTGATTTGGTTCTAAGTGTTCATAAAGAAATGTGTAAGATAATTACTGTATAAATGAGGAAGAATAAAGGAACATAAAGGGAAATATACCCAAAGGAATACAGGAGTCCATACTTCACTTGAACTAGAAAAATGGCACCAGTAGAATGGTATGAAGTAAAGTATGTAGAAGATAATATCCAAAAATAGCTATTTTTTAAAAATTGCACAAAGAGATTGACTTGAAACAATAAAGATAAGAAAAATGGAATTCTAAAAAATATTCAAGTAACCCACAGAAATCCTGGGGGGGGAAACAGAAAGAAAAACAAACAAACAAACAAAAGGTATATTTAAGATCTAACATACCATTACATTAAATGTAAGTGGTCTAAATACACCAAGTAAAAGACCCAAATTGAAAGCCTAGACTGAAAAACGGGGACTGATTTTGTGCTAGTCCTAAGAATCTCCTTCAAATATTATAATCATCAAATTAAGTATAAAGGAATGAATAAAAATATATAAACATTAACTCTATAAAAGCAGGAGTGGCTATATTCTTATCAGGCAGGTTAGACTTTGGGGCATAGAAACTTAGCCAAAACAGAAAGAGACACTGTGTTATGCTAAAAGGGCAATTCACCAGGAATTGTTGGCAATAACAAATATGTATGCATCAAACAACACAGTTGTAAAGTATGTGAAGCACAAACTGATAGAAATGAAAGGACAAATGGACAAATTACAACTATAGCTAGAGAATCCCCCTATTTCAATATTCGTAAAACCACTAGACAGAAAAGCAGCAAGGATACAGAAGAACTCAACAGCATGATCAACCAAGAGGGTCACATGGACCTTTACAGTTTTAAAAGGTGGGACGATATCATTACTCCTTACCAAACTGCTTCTCTTCTTATCTCTTTGGGAGTCTGAGGAGGGACTTAGAGAGGAGGGAGGGAGATGTTTTCTATTTTTAGCCTCCACAGGCTATGATACACTTTTGCTAGAAGCCGTTTTAGTGTCTCGAGGACCGTAATGAGACTGTTTACACACAGTCTTGCTGCTAATCTAAATGGCTGTGTCACATTCAAGTATTATGACGAAAGCGACTGTCACAGGTGTCTGTCTGCGTTTGTCAGTACTCGTCAAACTGTGTACTTAGTGTGAGCTCATGCTATTGTGTCTACAATGTCCCTGAATAAAGTGGGTTTTAAAGAAAGAATGCCTGCAACTAAGAAGTTAGAGCTAACGTTGTGATGGGGGCAGTGTCAGAAGCTGCTGTAAGAGAGAAATGTGCCCACCAATCCTTTCTGAGTAAAGTGGCAAAACTCAGAGCAGAATAGGGCTGCTTAAAAGAGAGACTCGAGGCTGGATATATTTGTAAGTGATGAGAAATTCATGAGAAATGCATGAGACATGATGAGTCCCTAAGGTGATCTGTGCAAAGGACAAGAGTGAAAGGTAAGCTTTAACAAATAGATGCGTTTCAAGGCTGGCGAATGCTTGGCCTCTGAACTTCAGAGCAGAGGATAGACCAAGAGAGACAAAGGGCTAAGGCTGTTGTGCAGGGGTGAGGAAGATGTGAAGAGGGCAGGACAAGTGAGATTATTCTTCACACATGCAATCAAATTACCTGCAGGTGACTAGATGTTAACTCCTGGTACCTGTGAGGAGAGACAGCCAGGGAGAAACTGGAATGGCAAAGCCATGGGTGTGGCTAACCCAGAGCCATCAGTCAAGAGGAGACTGGAGAGAGGGTGCTAGCCAGCAGTGTGACTAAGGCCAGAACCAAGACAGCACACTGGAATAGGGAAGGCTCATGAGATACAGTTGGACCAGGTCAGGAGAAAGCTAGGGAAGGCCAGGAAGCAGGGGGTTGTAATGAAGTCCATGGCACCATATTTGCCACAGTTCAGTGGGGACCCGTGTCCTGGACGGGGCTGGTTCCATTTTACAGCATCAACCTCTTCCTCTCCCCAGCTTGACCAGTGTTGCAGCAGGCACCCCACTTCATGGGGTGGGTTTGTGAGCTGCTGTCTATGTTGATAACTGGGTCTCTAGACCTTTGTCTTTCATTGTAAGACAGAGCTCTGCACACCAACTTCCTGGAAGGTACCAAAAATCCCAGTTAACTTTGCATATCCTTCTCCTCCCTGAATCTTCCATTGCCAGGCCAACAGGAAAGAATAGTAATTGGATTACAACACAGAAAATCAGACACAGAAGAACCTAGTCACCAGATGTGTAATACGAAATGGAAACTAAGTCTGTGAAAGAAACAAAACAATCATAATAAGGTCAGAATAATAAGTCTTGTCATGTGATGACTTAACAAATTAGGGGCTGATATTCGTGTGTAAGACTCAGACCCAATTAAATTCAAATCCCAGCACAGAAAATTATTTAACCTGAGAAACTGCATAAGATACTTAACCTTTCTGAGCCTCAGTTTTTTTGGTCAAAAGAATGGGGTTGATCAGACCTAATTCATTGGGTCCCTGTAAGGTGCCAATGAGATCGTTCGTGCAAAGCTCTTTGTGCAACTACCTGGGGCTAACTACGTTCCCGGTGAATGGGTATTACTAATGGTGATTACTGGAATGTGAGGCTGTGAATTTAAGAAACAGTGTCGGACAGAGGCTAGTTTGGAGATCAGTGGAATCACCTGTAGACAGAAGGAAACTTGAGAGGTTTGGTGTCAAACTGAAAAGACTCAGCTGAGGAAATCAGGAGAGAATGGCCAGAGAAGCAAAGAGGGGAAAAGGGGAAGATGTGGTGTCTGAGAAACCCAGATAGGTCAGCAGAGTTAAATGAGGAAAGATGGTGAGTGTGGAGGGGGACAGGAGTGGTGGACCTCACAGCAAGATGTCGAATGGAGGGAAGGCATCCAGAGAGCAGAAGGTCAAAAAGGGAGTGTTGGAGAACATTGTGTTCTTAGCGACTGAGTAAGAGGACCAGTTGCTCTGAAAGGCCGAGTAGCAAAAGGTATTGATTCTAAAGTATGATGTTACTGAGTGTGTCTTTGTTTATACTGCCATTGTTGTTCAAGTCTCAAACTCTAAAAGAACAAGCAGCCCCTGGTTGCCAAGGACATGTTACTCCTGCTGCTTCCAAATCCAATTCTGGCAAACCCAGTCATTCCCCACGGTATTCCTGTTAGCATTCATGTCATCCTCATTAGGACCTGAAATCTTTTCAGCCTTGTCAAATTCCATTATATGGCACAACAAATCTTAACTTGTAGGTTGTGGTGTTTCTCTTTACGTCAACTCAGTTTTACTGCTGAAAATAACACTCATATTTTGTGTTCTTCTGTGAAAGATTTTCCCCATAATAAAAAAACAATATTTTACTGGGTATTCAGTAATCAAAAAGAAAATTCTACTAACCACAAATATTTAAAATAAATATAGTATATTCTCAACTCATTTGCATGTAAATTTATAAAGATTTCAACTAGTCTATTCTTTTCTGTATTTATTTACTTCACCTCAGAAATATTTAGACCTGCCAAAAGAACAAGTAATAAAATTAATGATAATTTTTAATGCTACAAACATCTGAAAGCCTCAAAATTGCTCTCTTTGTACAAAAACAAATAATTTTGTGTAACACTAGAGTTGATCATAATTCTATGCAAGGGACGGCACTATGAAACTGACTACACCATTTGAACAATGTGGATTTCCCACAATGCCTTTCACTCTAAGTTACTACTTCAATAGTTTCCCAATAGTACATAAATATTTTGTACTGAAATGCAAAGTACTTTTGTCATGAAAAGTGTCCTCAAGTAATTTTCTCTTTTTAATCATTTTTAAAGGAATATTTGACAATGATTCTTAAAATACTACCTTGTAGCCAAACCGCAGCAGAACATCTTCTTCAGTACAAATTGTATTATTAAACCCAAAACAATTTCACAATTTCCAAATCCAAAACAAATAAGAAAAGCTCACATTGTATGTTCAATTTTTTTTGCAATTGTGTTTGATATCACTGATAGCAATCTATGATATTCTCTGCACACTACTGTATCTCAGGAATCTCTTTGGCCCTTTGGGGGGAAGAAAATGTGTTGTTTTTTTTAAATTGAAAATTACTTGTCTAAAGATGTGTACATTGTTGACAATGATGTCTAGAATTTTCTTTGTGTTTTTTACAGAATGACTCTTCTTTAAAATATTGCAAAAAGATGAGACATTTAAACTGCATTTTTGGGTAAGAAATTTTTGTTTTAAAAGCTGAAATAAGGAACACAGTATTCCAAATCAAAAAAATATATATACTGCGTGCGTATTGGTTGAGCTATGATAGGATCAAAATTCGAGTGGGTACTATTGTGAATGCCCAGAAAAGATGTCTAGGAGGCACAATAGGCAGGATTCTTTGAATGTGAAAGGGATTAGTGAGAAGGAGATCTAGGCCTCAGGACTATCAAATTTCTCTCTTGAGCAATGAAATGGAGTGAATGGTAGAACCATTCGCCAGGTCTGGGAAAATAATAGAATAAATTTATTATTTTCCTTTTTGACTAACTGGGCCCCAGAAATAAAATGTTGTGTTTTCCACCCTCCTCATTTGCTTTTATGTAAAAGCATGTAAAGGATATAAAGAGAACAACTTTTAAAGACGCTGAAGAAAGGTTGACAGAACAGTTGAAACTGTCATACAATTGCTAAATATGATTGCTGGAGTCATCAGGTTCAGAATTAGGCCAGGTAGTCAATCTGGTCAAGCAAAGAAATGACACAGATTCAACAGAGAGGTTTTGAATGCCCCTTGTGTATCAGGCACCATTCTAAGACTCAGGGACATGGTGGGGGTTGAAACAGACCCAGTTTCTGCTCTCAATGTGCTTACAATCTAGGGTGGAAATGGGAATAATGCGCAGAATGTCTGGGATGAATATGAGTTACTCCCACGTAGTGACAGTGCTGCAGAGAAAGTAAGACATAGTAAGGAGCATTGTCAGGAGCACATGGCTAGTGTGGGGAGGAGGAGTTTAACATTCCGGCTGAGGGTTGGCGTTTGGCCTGCCCTTTGCATGATGAGAAGCCAGCTGTGTGCAGATCTGGGATCTGGGAGATCTGTTCTTTTAGACGCTCGACTCCAGGCAATCTGCTGGGAAAAAGCCTAAGAGGGCTGTCTGTTGAGGTAGTATTTATATAGAAAACACACCCCGTTGAGTTACAGTGCATATTTATTTGAGGTTGGAGAAGCTGATACAAAATAACAGGTGGCTGAGTGCTCTGTGTCACATCCATCAAGCCATACTTTGAAACACTGGTAGTTCCAAGCGGAGAGAACAGCAAAACTTAAAGGCACAAAAGCAGGAACCAACTTGGCTCTCCCAGGGGCAAGCATAAGGTCAGCATGTCTAGAACATGGTGAAGAAATAGAATGAGTAATAAGAGATGAGCTGTGGGTTTGGGAGGAGTCACATCACGCCCGGTCTCGCGGACTACAGAATCTGACAGGGTGCAGGAGAGGGTTCTCTTCATTAAGTAAATCCTCAAGTTGTTGTCTGGGGCAATTACTATTATTAGCAGCCATTAGTAGAAAAACCGTACATTTAGAAAGGAAGAAAAGGTCAAATTATTTGTTACATTTTCAATGTTTTTTGTAAAATAGTCACCTTCATCAGACTGCATCTAAGTCAGAGATGCTGTATTACTGTGTATTGTTAATTAGCACTTTCAAAATGTGTGTAAACAGTCTTCAGAAGGAGAAATGTAGTGTTGTTTCAAAATGGCATTTGCTGACACTGAGTGCTATAGTTTAATTCATGTTCTGAAGCAATGCTTTATTTGTCACCGATGTAATGATACGAATCTTAAGACTTGATGAACACTTAATTACAGATAACTAGTATAGCTAAAACCAGATAGAAAACACTCTCTATTGCGGCTGATGCTGTGTATTTGCTTCGAGACGTCAATGATGCTTTCTCATTAATGGGATCATATTTCTGATGATGTTGAGGTTTTTTCTTTGGGGGCACGGTAGAGAAATTAGATTTTTGAAATTGTTCCTCAACTTTTACAAATAAAGGGAAATCTTTTATCTGCTTTTCTGATCAGGGGATGGAAACAGAAGTATGAATAGCCTAAGACGTTCATAAGGATTTCCTTACATTGAATTGTAAATACAAGAGAAAATCGTTTCATGTTAATCACATGTAGTTTCATTAGGCTATTTAACAAGGAGGTGTGATCATTGAAAACAAAAGTGTTTTTTATTTCTTGTAAAACCCAAACCCCAGGGCTGTCAGAGTTGAAAAAAAAGAAGTGTGGGTAATGCCACGTACGTGAATTAATTTATCGGTTCATTGATTGATTGATCGATTGATTCACTCCTTCATTCATTCGTCCCTTCATTCATTTTATTGATAATTATGTACCTACTGATCTTTTCAATGATATCAAGAAGGAAACAACAACATAATCGTTAAATGGATGGTCTATATAATCACATGGCTTTACAGTCTAGCTAATGAAGCAAAGCAGAAACAGAAGATGTTTTCAAGTATGCGAATTAACATCAGATCGTGCTGGGAGATACATCACATGGCTGCACAGGTGTGGGGATGTCAGACAGCGTTGTAGATTATTCATGGCAGTAGGAGCCTGGCAGCGGCTGAGTTCATTTGATTGGGCTTCCTCTTGTTTATACGTTTTTTGTCAAGTCTGCAGACAGGTTTCCTCAACAGCATAAACTTCACTGGGGTCAGATTAGGGTTAAAGTTTACATTTGAAGAGCAGAAAATATATAGAGGTCCCACTTCGGTTTCACCTAACAGTTCCATAACCTTACAAGGAAATGTTTTTCTTCCATCATCAGAAAGAACTTTGATTTATTCCAGGCTCTATTATTTTATCTTTAGTGAACAGACATTTTAAATTACATACTTGTGAAGCTTCTGAAAGAATCCTTTCAGAAATCCATCAGTCGTGTTCTCTGCTTAGTACAACTAGATCCTCCTCAATGTTCCCCGCCACAGACTCAGGAAGCACTCCGAGATAAACACGAAGAAGATTTATTTAAAAGTGTGTTGAAGGCAACTTCTGACCAGTATGCTCAAATACTCATAGACATATGAATTGTCTAAGAATGCTTTATGTAAAATTGAGAAAATATGAAAGAAAATTGATTTTTTTTTTTAGTGGCAGAATGTTATAGTTACACAAGTATTGCAACACTGTAATTACAGATTTCTTTCTTTTTTTTGTTTATATCTCCTTTCTCTCCCAGTTCTTTTTTTTTCTCTTCCCATTCCTTCCCCTTATAGAATAATTTAATCCTAAAGCCATTTGATGGAGGAGAGAGAAACCAGCATCCTTGGCAGCCTGGGGGAGCTGGATGGCCTAGATTAGGATGCCAGACCCCGGAGGGTTGAGAGGACGTCTGCTTAGGAGGGCATGGGATGTCAGAGCCTAAGGAGGATGAGGAGGGGTCCCTAGGGTGGTTGTCCCTGGCTGGCCCAATCAGGGACAATACAGATATTAAAATAAATAGTAATGACATTGAATGATGCAAGAAACCCTGAGTCCATTCAGATATTAAAAAATGAATTAAATTGGTCAGGCACAGCAGCTCACACCTATAATTCTACCACTCTGGGAGGCCGAGGTGGTTGGATTGCTTTAGCTCAGGACTTTGAGATCAGCCTGAGCAAGAGTGAGACCTCGTCTCTATTAAAACTAGAAATACTAATTGGGTATTGTGGTGGGTGCCTGTAATTCTAGCTACTCAAGAGGCTGAAGCAAGAGGATCACTTGAGGCCAAGAGTTTGAGGTATAATGATGCCAGGATTCATGGATTTTTAGTGTCATTTTTGCCAGGACAAATTGAAATATGTCAATATGTCAAATATGTCAAGGAAGAGAATATTTACATAGTTTCAAAGTACTGCCCATAGAGGTTTGCAGACTTTGCCTTACTTTAGTTATCAAAATAATATTCTTTAGTCGTGGAACTAATCAAAATTGTGTAACACCTGGGATCAACAACATAGCCTCACTTCCCTGATATTCCATGCACAGCTCAAATCTAATCATAAGGAAATATCAGATAAATACAAATGGAGAATGGTCTGCAAAACAGCTAGCTTTTAAATTGCAAAAGTTCCAAGGTCATGATGGCCATGGGAAGATTGAGGAGATTATTATGGTCTCGAAACACTGAAAAGACCCAACAGCTAAATGCATCATGTGACTTTAAACTGGATCCTTTTGTTAGAAAGGTCATTGGGATATTTGTGCAATTTAAATGGATTCTGAGGATTAAATGCTAGTGATATATTTGTTATAATTTCTTGATTCAAATAGTTTTATTGTGGTTGTGTAGGAAAATGTTCTTTCTTATAAGAAATATAAACCATAGGATTCTAGGGTTGCAGGTAGTAGGTTGGCAACTTGTCAAATGGTTCAGGAAAATGAAAGTTGATTATGTGGTTCCCTCCCCATTTCTGTTTGTGACCATTTTAAAAATCGTAATTTTGAACCTGCTTTTACAATGACAGTCCCGTAGTATTGATTGCGCACATTGTTGCTATAAATTGGTTGTGATATTTATATAATGAAATTAGATAATCCAAGGAGTACTATTAAGCATTTTGTCTGATCATCTGACAATTGGAGATGGTACAAATTCTCATTGGGCATATGGTCATGTTGCACATTCTTCATCAATTTCTGAAAAGGGGGCAACGTTTTTGAGGTCAAATATGTGTTAAGTAGAAAACAAAATGATTTATTTTTGTATTATAAAATTATTTTCATAATTGAAGCCCAAAGCATAAGATTTTTTCTCAGACAGTAGCAGGACAATAGAGGTAGTTTCATGATTCAAAAATAAGCATTTTTATTCATTACATAAATCAAAGACACACAAAACCTATACATTGCAACCTTGGCTAATGTATAGCTCAAGCCAATATATAAATTAATTTTGTGATCTCAGCTTTCATTACTCTGTTGCATAAGAAGAAACTTAGAATTTTTTTCTCCTAGAAAGAGCTGCTGCAAATTTCTATTAGAATCCTATCTGATGCTGGCTCTGCACCCATGGCACAGTGGTTATGGTGATGCCAGCCACATGCACCAAAGCTGGTGGGTTTGAGCATGGCCTGGGCCAGCTAAAACAACAATGACAACTGCAACAAAGAATAGCCAGGTGCTGTGGTGGGTGTCTGTAGTCCCAGCTACTTGGGAGGCTGAGGCAAGAGAATTGTTTAAACTCAAGAGTTTGAGGTTGCTGTGAGCTGTGACACCACAGCACTCTACCCAGGGTGACAGCTTGAGAGTCTGTCTCAAAAAAAATAAAATTCATATCTAATGCAAAATATCTTCCTAGTGCCACAGTGAAATTTAGAATCTGTGCAGTATTTCAGAAGGACAGTTTTAAACCTTACGAAACAGGAGTTATATCTAATCTGGTAAGTGAATCAGCAGGGTGCTGGTGAGTTTGCAGGGGAGAAGCGACTGGGCCAGTCACGGTGAGCAGAGAGTTGGCGAGTTTCCAACACAGACTGTCTTGGATTATGATTTTCAGATTTTGTACAGAATTTGGGAAGGAGGTTATTTTTTTCAGACCAAGTTAGTTTGCCACTTAGGTATTACTCAAATATGATAAAAATGACACTAAAAATCCATGAGATGACAAAATTAAGCAACTGACATCTATGTGTTGCTAGCACAGAATTGCTGCGGGGACAGTAGACGGGGCAAGTGCTGTGAGCTGGATGCCCGAGTTGGAATCCCAGCTCTGCCACTTCCAGAACTTAGTTCCCTACCCACAAAATGGGGAGGCTATTTGAACCTACTACTAAGCATTATGTGGGTTACCCATGTAAAGTCCTTGGGAAAGTCCCTGGGCGTAGCACTTAATTAAAGTTAGCTATGGAAAGGGTATGAACAACTCCACATGCGGGTGGCTGATGGAACGTGCGCGGAACAACTCTGTTTGATGTGTGATTCCATAACTGACTTTTGTAAGTTTAGGTAAACACAGAAAATTGTGCCTTTTCTTTCTATCGTTAAAGAGCTCATTCCTGCACTTTGTCTCAACAGCCGAGAAAATAGTACTGTCTCTAAAAACGGAATGTGAGGGTGAGAGGCTGGATTGGCTGGTCTCCCTGGCTCCTTCAGTTCCCTTCTCTCCACTCCTGTGCCTTGCTTCATCCCAGAGGGCTGGCCTCTGCAGTCTCTAAGCCCAGTATTCCTCACCATCGGGTGTGTGAAGTGTTGGGTCAGAGCAGGGTTAGGAGACAGGGGAGTGGGTGGAAGGCAGGAGCGGAGTCTTCCTCCCGCGTCCAGGACGCGGCTGTGAATGTGCGCTTCTATCAGAGCGGCAGAGGCTCTTATCCAGCTCTCCTTTCCCTTTTCCTCTTTTAATTCGGTGACACTAACACACTCCCGCTGTTCCCAATTCCTGAGTTAGGCTGTTTCATGATTAGGGTGACCAGGTGTCCCGCTTTTGGTGGGACAGTCCCGCTTTTGAACAATTTGTTCTGCGTCCCATGGTGTTTTTAAAAAGTCCCGATTTTTGGAAAGAATGCTGGGGAATGTGGGAGAACAAGAAGGGAATATATGGTTTTCAGCTGCCATGTGGCTATTTCGCCAGAATGAGTTTTATATTATTTTTGTTAATTTTATAATATTAAACTGTAATAATAACAAATAATTGCTGAGAAGTGATTATTGAGAACTGCTTATCAAAGTTTGCCTTGTTGTCAGGCCCTGCCTGGCCCCCCCATGTTGTCCCGCCCCGCCCCGCCCCCTGGCCATGTTGTCCCACCTTACCGATGTTAAAATCTGGTCACACTAGTCATGATCCCTTGCTAAATCTCTTGTCTTTTCAGTGCTCAGCAAATTTTTGCTGTTGTGGGTTCTGACTGATCCAGATGCCTTTAGTTTACTTATATATTTTTCTAATTTGTTCTTATTCTTAAGGCTCACTTTAACTGGTCCTGTTTCTAACATATACACGTATATTTTAGATCACAATTACTCATTTAGAATCATAAAATTAACTGGAAATTATCATAATGCCGAGATTGGGTAACCTCTGCTCTGAGATAGGGCTGCCTTCTGTGTATCATAAGGATCTCTAAAAGACTCATTATAATTTATTAATACCAGTCAATAGTGGGGCTGGTACTTACTAAAGGTCAGTTCAAATCAAAATGCCAGAAGCACAGGCAAAGCCTTAAAACAGGAGCATGGCAAACTCCGTCCTGAAATTTTGTTTTGTTTTATTTTTAAAGGGCTACTTCACTCATATTGTTGGTGCGGTTATCAGGGGCATATATAACCTGTATATCTGTAATCTCATTTTATTATAAGTAAACTATCATGGTAGACTCTTGGGTAAGCCACCTGAAGATGTAGCTTGGAAAACACCAGGGTCTAACCATTCTGTTTTCAAGGAATATTAAAGTAGAACACTAACTTTTCCCTGATGCTGAGTTATTGACTACTGTGCTGCAAAAGTGAGGCAAGCCCACTGAACTGAGGAAGTAGGAGGAAGCTCAAGTAGAGCCCCCATAAGAATGTGCCTCAGAGAAGTAGATGGTCTGACTTTTTGTATAGGATATTTCACAGAATGTCGGAGGAAAGAGCAGAGCCGCAGTATCATTATAAAGTCTGCACACCACTGTTGCTGAGTTCTTACCCAGACCTTGCCATTCTGCCCCTCTACGTAAAATGAGTAGAAAGCAACTTATCTCTTTAACAGTAACTAGGAGAGCAAAAGAAACTTGGTTAACCTTTATTAGAAAGAATCATGAGTGTACTCACATATTACAGAAAACAAAAATTAAAAAAGAATGTCTGTCAAGAAGTGCTTGGTTATGAGCACTGTGCCTGGAGATGCCATGCAGATATACGAACCCATTACAGTAAAGTGAGATATGTAGGAAACACAAGGAAGGAAAGTCAAAGACCCCAAATATAGAAAAAAACATACTTCAAAGAATGAGAAAATTCATCACGATGATGTCACTTTAACAAATGCTGAATAAGGACATGAATTCAGGAGCTCAAAGATAACATAATGAACAATAAAAAGAGAGGGAGTGATTGTAGGCTTGTTAAAACAAAACAGAGCAATAACAAAATCACAGAAATAAATTTATTTTACAAGGTAAAGCATAAAATAGATTTCACTAAATATTGTTACACGCGCACACACACACACACAATGGGGAAAGAGGTGCACTGAAGTAAAATGGTGCCTGCTACCTTTGGTCAAATTTGGAATGATTTTTAAATATTTAGGTCGCTCTCACATTTCAAACTTATTTAAATTATTAATGGTAAATGTGTTTTAGTTTTATAAGAAAAAGATTGATTTACCCCACTCATATGCCTCCAGGGTTTCTGTGGGCTCCAGCTGACTCCAAGCTACCAGTGTTCCCATTTCTTTGGCCAAAGCTCCCCTCACCACCTTGCTCTTGGAAGATGGCCGTGCCCCTCTACACATCAATAGTGGTCCAGAAGTGCCAAGATTAACACCTACCCAGCAGCCTTCAATCTAGCTGCCTCGGGCTTTAGGTGGGATTATTCTAAAATGCATGTTTTGTACCATTCCCCAGAGTTTCTCTGTGAGATTGACTCTGGTCACCCACTTCCAGTCTCACGGCTGCACCATCCTGCTGGCATATCCTTCCCACCTGGGATCTTTGTTTTGGAACCTGCTTTTTGGAAAAACCCAAACGAACATATGCTTATATGCTAACATAATAATAATAAGAAGCCCTGAAATTTCAGTCTGTCCAAACAACTGAAGGAAGGAATATGATTATTTTGTACTTTTTATTCACTTTATGGTTTCAAAACTTTGAATTATAAAGAAAATATTCACTAAAAGTGAAGCAAAAGACACAGAGTAAGACATCAAAGTAGATATTGTCAGTGTAAAATAATAAGCGGGATCTATAACTAAGCAACACCCAGTGGCCGGCACATTCTGACTTTTAAAACCATTTTCCTCGCACAATGTCAGTTCTGCAGGGCAGGTGTGGAGGTCAAGGTCTTCCACTGTTGTCCTCTTCCTATTTTTCTCTCTTTCTCTATCAATTGTTTTGATCCTATTACTCTGTTGGAATTATAGTGTCATAGTGTTGTACTGTCACATCTGTTCTGTGCTTAGACAGCACATTCTGTCAGCAAAGTCCCTTTTTCAAAAACCATAAGCAATTGAGTCACCTCCACAGTTTATCTTACAAGGGTACAAGTGAATCTTTCTAAAAGCAGAGTATGAATGTCTTAACTCAATGACTAAGAAAATGACATGAAGGTTATGTTAACCAGTTTGATGAGAGTATTTCAAAATGTATATGAAAACAGCACACTGTACCCCACGGTTGCATTAATGTACATAGTTATGCTATAAGAAATAAAAAAATAAAATCAAATCAAAGTATGAGAGTAGTAGAAAGTTGCCATTCATTCCAGTTCAATAATTTTATAAATTATATCCAGAAACATAATGGGATTTGTTTAAGGTCAAGGAGCCAGTGAGAAATGTGGGCTTTGTCAGAATAAAAATGGAGTCACTTGTGTTAAAAACCTTGACGAACAGAGCCAGGGAAGGCTGTGCATGGGAGGTGCTCCCGCAGAGACGCCTGATGAGAGGAACTATCACAAGAGACTCTGCACAAATCACAACCTTGTGTAAAGACCATTATAATCTGACATTTTAAAAAGTGCTTCTGCAAAGACATTTGCCCAGAAACTGCCTTTCCTACTTCAAACTGGTGCTACCCTTGTGACTGACCCTTGTAGCTAAGGATAATTATCTCAAAACAATTTATGTAATGCTTCTCATTTTTCCCTTTAAAACTGTTTGTCTTTCTTTACCTCCCTGATTCTACACCTGGGTTACTATGGCACGTGCCATCCTACAGCAAGGCACGTTCCTGGATAAATATTTTCTTTTGGAGAGCCTCTGTCTGTCTGTTATTTAGGTTGGAAAAAGCAACCAAGAATAGAACTAAACCAGATCTCCCTAATTCTACCTCAATTATTTCCAGAATAACCTCTTTTTCCAAATCTCATTCCATCAGATTTCCCTATCCAGATGCCTGTTAGATAGTAATGTGTGGTTGATAGCAAACAGGCCAGGGGATAGACAGGTGACAACGAGACACAAAAGGTAACAGCAACAATGGTTTCGATATGATTCAGTGATTTCTACTAAAGGGAAATGGGTGTGTCTGGTGGACAGATGGGAGTGTTTGTGCAATGGGTGACAAGTCTGAACAGGGCTGGCCTGGCCATATCCATTCGTGTCTGGCCAGTTTCTCCTCTAGGTTAAGGATTAGCTGCCTGTAGTCCTTGCCACAACTCCTCTTCCCCTTTTGTCCCAGAAGGTCAAGGCTCTACAATTAAGAAGAAAAATAGACCACTAAAACTTTCAGTCTCTTTGAAATAAGAGACTTCTGTGCTAATCCGAATGTCATTCCAAGGCTGGACTCTTCAGAAATAATTGCCAGCAAATTTAGGGTGGGAAAACAAAATCACAGTATTTCTGAAGGACAAAGAAAAACTAAAAGGTAAAATATTTCCAATTAATGAACTATTGTCTGTTTTCAGGTAGTGTACTTGCATCTTTTTTTAAAGAGAAATAAAAAAAAAACTTAAATCATTACTTAAGATATGCTATTTGAGGTCAAATTAAGTTGTAAGTATTCACATACGCGAGGGTGTCACATGTGACCTATGATGGCTTTTTATACGTAGTATTTTGCTGCTGATCACAATCTCCCAAAACTAAATTTTAAAATCAGAATTCTCAGTTAATAAACTCTCCTCACAGACAGTTGAATTTGTACCACGTACATAATGCAGTGCTTGTCAATACGGGTAAATTAGAGGTGAGTAAAATGTTATTTATGCAAACAAGAAGTTTATGCCTTATTTGGTAAAGAATATAGCAGCATAACAAAAAAATCAAAATAAATAAATGGTTACCAGAGGCTGTGCGGGGAGAAATGAATAGGTGGAACACAGGGGATTTTCAGAGCAGTAAAGTCCTCTGCAGGACGGCACATGTCTTTATATGGTGTACAAACCCACAGAGTGACCACCACCAAGAGTGAGCCCCCATAGAAGCTATGGACCCTGGGTGATTGTGATGTACCAATGTAAGTCTTTAGTGGTAACAAATTTGGTGGGGGATGTTGATAATGGGGGAGGTTTTATATGTCTGGGGCAGGTGGCATAAGGAAAATCTCTGCACCTTCTCAATTTTACTGTGAACCAAAAACTGTTTTTTAAAAAAAGTCTTAAAGAAAGAGATATGAAAACACGCTGATTTGCTTGAGATGGAAGGTATGTCTGTGAAAGCATTCTGTATATGCTTTTCACTTTTTGAACTTTATACAAGTTTCTTAATAAAAATAAATATTTTTATTAAATCATAGCTGTATACATTGATACTGTCATGGGGTACAGTGTGCTGTTTTATACACAATTTGAAATATTTTCATCCAACTGGTTAACATAACCTTCATGTTATTGTCTTAGTTACTGTGTTAAGACATTTATATTCTACCTTTAGAAAAATTCTCATGTACCCTTATAAGATAGATCATAGGTGTGATCCCGTCAATCACTCTCCCTCCACCCATCCTCTTCCCCCCTTCTCCCCTTAACCCACATTGTTGGGCTCTAATTGGGTTATAGCTTTCCTATGAAACCTATAAATTAGTTTCATAATAGGACTGAGTACATTGGATACTTTTTCTTCCATTCTTGAGATACTTTTATATGGAATCAGAAAAAACCTCAAATAGCCAAGATGTTACTCAGAAATAAAAACAAAGCAGGAGGAATCATGCAACCAGACATCAGACTATACTATAAATCGATAGTGATCAAAACAGCATGGTACTGGCACAAAAACAGAGAGGTAGATGTTTGGAACAGAATAGAGAACCAAGAAATGAACTCAGCTACTTGGTGTTATCTGATCTTTGACAAGCCAATTAAAAACATTGAGTGGGGAAAAGATTCCCTATTTAACAAAATAAAATTTTTAAATGTTATATGAAAGATTAGCTTTATGAATAACCTCAGACCTTCATGCTGGAGTGAGCCACATTAACTGATTGTACACGGTATGCTGTTTTCATCCTGATTTTTTTTTAGCTTGTTTGATATTTTGTTTTAAAATTCCAGTCTTCACTAAACTATGTTGCCAGAATTAAGGGAGGAATTGAAAAATGCATCCTCAGTGCCCCATATTGAGGGCAGAGAACCCCTTTGAGGTCTCCACACTGTTGGCTGTATCCCACTTGAGACTTTCCTGGGAGCATAGTGAATGGCTGAAGTCCAGAGCTGTCAAATCTGTACTCCCACTCTTGAGTGGAATTTCCCTCCCTTTATTCATCTTGAAAAAGCTCGGTTTGGGGGTGGCGCTGGTGGCTCAAAGGAGTTAGGGTGCTGGCCCCATATGCCAGATTTGGTGGCTTCAAACCCTGCCCTGGCCAAAAACTGCAAAAAAAAAAAAAAAAAAAAAAAAAAGAAAAGAAAAGAAAAGAAAAAGAAAAAGCTCTGTTTGCTTTGAATGAAGCAACTACAGATATTTCTATTTTTAGAACTATCTAGTGTGGGTACAGAGAAGAAATGATTACTTCTCATTGGAGAATAGAGTGAGGAATCCAATATTTGAGGTCAGGTCTGAAGAATTTCCACTGTGAGAATGTGGGCAAGACCCTCCAGGCTGAGCCAACGGTGCCAGCTAAGGCATAGGGATGTGAAAAATGACCAACAGAGGAATACCTCAAATGCCACTGATGCCTCTGATGTTTCTAATCTGGATAAACTGAAGAGTACTGTGCTATCAACTAGGGTTAGAACGAAGATGATGCATTTTTGTTTGGGACATAATAACTTGGGGAAATTTCAGTCGTGTGGAGTCAGCACAAATATCTCCTCCGACCTCTGAATTTAGTAGTGGCAAGTTGGTAGCTTGAACTAGACAGGGATGGCAGTATTTATACTATAGAAAGTGGTAATGCTACAAATCACTGTTTTGTTTTGGTTTCTTTGAGAGCCAGTTTGCCATAACCTCACTGCTTGGAGTGATGGTTCAGCACCTCCATGTCATATGTTAGTCATATCAGGAACTCAGGAAATGAGAAAGGACCAGAGTTAGGGCTTGTAACCATCAGACAGAAGAAATACCTAACGATGTAAAGACGTTTAAATTGGGAAAGATCGAATTTTAGATTGGGAGAGATTGCACTGGGAGAAATGAAATGGAAACCAGAAAGATACTTGAAAAAATACTTCCAATGGTTGAAGAGAGGATCTCATAAGGGAGACAGAAGAAAAATTATGGAAGTAGAAGAAATATTGGAATAATCAGTGACTAAAGACAGAAGTGTCAGCGGTGAGAATCCATACCTGCCACCACGACCATCATCACCAACAACATTACAGCCCACATTTACTCCACAACTATTGTGTGTCAAGGACGATACTAAATATTTTTGTAAATTATCTAATTTAAATTTCAGAAGTCATAAGTAAATACTATTATCTCTATTTGACATAGGAGGAAACGAAAGCTTCAAGTATTCAAGGAAGTTATGCAAAAAGAAATAGCTGGTCACTGGCCTAGCCACGGTTTAGGTTTTTATCAACCCAAACTTAATGATCTCAGAAGCAACTTGAAATTATTTCAGAGACCACTGAAACCTCATGTAGCTTCAGTTCCCAATTTTAGCCCTTTTTATGATCACTAATAAAGGATATGGTAGAAATGCCCAAAACAGAAGCAGCTGTCTCTTCGGTTTTAGTTTCCAGTTCCTACCAAAAATAAATTAAAACCTTTGGAACAGAAGAGACTAAATAAAACAAGCTTTTACGGTTTTCTGGGAACATTAATTATCCAGGGTATATTTTCCCAATTCTCATAGCTAATTAAAAGTTTGACTAATACTCACCACTTTATTTACAGCGGGCATTTATACTCTTCATCTGACTGGCTTTATAGTATCATAGGAACTCCCAAGGCAGTCAGCATAACCTAGTCTTCATAAATTTTAAATGCAAGAATCTTAAAAACATAAAGAAAAACTTTTTGGAAAGAAATTGATATCTTAATAAGTTGTTTGAATGATGAACTGCAGTGCTCTTTCTGAGAGAGGAGAGCTTTTCTGAGATATTAATATTAAAAAAATTATTTTATATAGGATTTAACCTTTTGCCATCTTTTCTCTGCATGTCTTGCCCACACATTGGCCTGAATCATGAGTGACATGAGACAGACCTGTACTAAAAGAAGCCCTGCATAGCTTTTGTCATGGAATGGCCACTATGGTAAGGGCTTTGCATGTATTAAATAGTTTGGTCCAACAGCCCTGTGAGGTAAGTACTTTTACTATCCTCATATTACAGATAGAAAAACAGAGGCATAATGTTGGCCAAGAGTCACTGCTGGTAAGTAGAAGAGAAAGATTCAAACCCAGGCAGTTTTCTCTATAAGCTCTTTAACCACTACATAGACACAAAAGGTTTATAAAATCAAGGCTATTAATCTACTGGTTTACATATAAATGGTGGTTACATCTGATTTTACAATATACAAATTATCACTGTTCCTAATGAATTTTCATTTGTAAACATAGCTGAACTCAAAAGTGATTTATCTGATTACTATTTTTTTTTTTTTTGAGACAGAACCTCAAGCTATCCCCCTGGGTAGAGTGCCATAGCATCACAGCTCACAGCAACCTCCAACTCCTGGGCTCAAGCGAGTCTCCTGGCTCAGCCTCCCTAGTAGCTGGGACCACAGGCACCCGCCACAACACCCGGCTATTTTTTTTTGATTGCAGCCGTCATTATTGTTTTGGCGGGCCTGGGCTGGATTCGAACCCGCCACCTTAGGTGTATGTGGCTGGCGCCTTAGCCACTTGAGCTATAGGCGCTGACCCTATCTGATTACTATTAAACAAACTATACACATACTCTATAAGCATTTTGGAATGTGTCATTGATGTATAATTAATTTATTTAAAGCTGGTAAAATGGGTGATAAAAATCTAAAAATTGTTTCTAACTTTTTTCTAGAAAATACTTAGAATA
This sequence comes from Galago senegalensis, assembly GCA_963575145.1. Taxonomy (NCBI): domain Eukaryota; kingdom Metazoa; phylum Chordata; class Mammalia; order Primates; family Galagidae; genus Galago; species Galago senegalensis. The sequence continues at coordinate 60,159 of CAUYTI010077708.1, forward strand.
TTTGCCCTGTAATATAATACATGAGCATTATTATATCATGAACATCTCTCAACCTTGAACTCAAACCACCTTTTTGTCATAATTGTTTATTTTTACAGCATATACCCAGTTATCCATGATTGATATAATGCTGTTTATGGTCAGGAACACAACCCTTCAATTTCAGCATTGTTCCAATGCAAAATACAGTTCAGTGTACTCTAAATTCTAGTTTCCAGCTTTCGTTTCACTGCGTTGGCAGAAGAGAAAAAGTGAAAAATCAGGCTGAACATGGTGGCACATGCCTGCATCACTCTGTGAGGCTGAGGCAGAAGGATCATTTTAGCTCAGGAGTTGGAGACGAGCCAGAGAAAGAGCTGAAAATAGAAAAATTAGTTGGGTATTGTGGCAGGCACCTGTATTCCAACTGCTCAGGAGGCTAAGGCAGGAGAATCAGCTTGACCTCAGAAGTCTGAGGTTGCCGTGAGCTAGGCTGATGTGATGGCACTCTGGCCTGGGCAAAAAGGAAAAAAAAGTAAAAAATCAATCCTTCAATCCTCAGGCTAAAATATTAAAGGGAGAGGAACTGTAGTTTCTCCATAGTCTAAATGAAAAGTAAATAGTTGTATATTTAACATTGTGTTGACAACATATTGGGATTCAAATACAGCCTGTTCACTTTGCCTTTGAATGTTACAGATTGGATAGATGCTGTCAACATTAGCTAAGGACTTGTGGTGGAAGCTGTGTCTTTTGAAACACAGCTGCCAAGACAATTACTCACTTTCACTTTATCTTAGCTGATCTGTGGCTGCCTGTTCACACAACCGCAATCACTAAAGAAAACCACTTTTTCTTAAGTAATAGCTGTTGATGCAAAATATCACACCTTTTTGTGAGGTATTGACCGCTGGCGGTTAATTGCTAAAGCTAATGACTACCTGATCTCAATGCCACCAAGGTATCTTTTTTAAATTAATTCTGTGTTGATGGAGAAATAACCACAACCGGAGTAAAAGGACCTCTGTCTGAACTCGAGCCATGCCACTCACTGACTAGATCACGGCACTAGTGATTAGACAAGCCCCCAAATGAGACTCTCGTGAGATTATATGAGACAATAAGGCCAGCACTGTGAATATGTTCAATAACTGAATAAACAGTCTTTTATACTAAAAACATCAAATAAAAATAAATTTTCTACCATTTGCCGTCAAGATGAGCCTTCATTTTCCGGGTAATATAAACTGCCACTGAGATTTGGGCAGTCTGAAGTTCAATGCTGATGCTACTGTGGGTTGTTCAGCTGGGCTGTCTCCTGTTTTTTGCACCTGCTGCCTTTCCTTTGAATTCAAGATACCTCACAGGGGGATTAGGAATCGACTCATTATAAATTCTCTAACTGAATAAGTTCCAAGGTTTGGGGGTTTTTTGTTTTTTTACTAATAGAAGAGCTTGGTAAGTGTACAACTTACAAGCATTTAAACTTTTAAAACACTGAATCACTGCACAAAAACAGGATTTATAAATTCAGTAACACAGAGTGAGAGTCGTTAGAAAAATGTTCTTACATTTAGGAATTTACTGTGTGAAACCTCAAAATTCTGAGTTAGCACCGATCTTTTTACCTTCCACTATTTTGTTCTCTGAAACCCTGTTTGTCAAAAGTACCTTGTTGTAGTTTGTGGCAAAGACTAACATATCTCCGATAGATAGTTTGTTCTTCCTGTCTCCACTCAGGAAAGTGGACAAGTGCATAGAACTGGGTTCCGTTTGATCTTCTCCATTAGATTCAGGTTCTCTCCTTCCTCTGCCAATTACACCGGAGGGATCGGAAAGGTGAACAGAAAGATTCCTGTGAAAGAGAATCTCTCTGGGGAATAGACTTGGATACCGAGGTAAAAGGAGCCCCAAGATATTCTGTGATATTTGAAAGCAACAGATTCATAGTTTACAGCCCCTCTATGATAGAAAGTTTATAGTAAAACTTACAAGACTCTTACATGAATTTCTGGTAACTCTTCATACATACTACCAGGGTTATTTCCCTACCATCCTAAACATCAAAAATCATTCAACAATCTCAAGATTATAGAGAGAGTTTCCAAGTAGTAGCCATTTGGGAAATGATGTTAAACCAACAAGGCTATTATTTTAAAATGCACAGGATCCCAAATCTGTCAGAAGTAAATAAGACTGCATCAGTCTTGGCCCCCAACACTTAGCTTTATAACTTCACTTTTTATATCCACCTCTTGAATTTGGCATGGTTTTGGAGTCCACTCCTGTCATTTTCTATGACACTATGAAATGACTCCTGTCATTGCCACTGCCAGTGATGATTCCTCTATTCTCACTCTCTCTCCAAACCTCAAAGCCCAGCAGTTGACTTCCATGGAAATAGGAGATAGTTGGCAAAAATCTCCCTCTTGCTTCACAAACATCTTCAGGTAACTATGTGACAAGAAACTTGAATTTGACATGTTTAAAACCGAGTTTACTTTCATGCTTTCCAAAGAAGCCACATCTTTTCCAACTTCTGTATTTCTGACCGCACCACCACCATCTTCCTATTACTCAAACTTCTTTTCTCCTTTTTCCTCATACTGTCGCTTCATAAAGATTCTACCTCTGATTTCTCACATCCTTTTTAGCTTTTCTACCCCCAGAAGCCTCATAGCTAATTTGTCTCATAACCAGTAATCAACTCTTACCATTTCAATCAGTTCTATGAACCACTTCTCTAATAATTATTTTAAGTAACAGGTCCAATAATATCACTTTCTTGACCAAAGAAAAATTAAAAAAGCCTTTGCTGTGTCTCGTTGCCTATCAAATTAACATAAATTCCCTCTCCGGGCATTTAAGATTGTCCAAAATATATCTGGTATTTATTCATCTTGTTCTACACATTGATGAGAAATCTAATCCATCATCATCAAGATCAACATCTCTTCTCTGAACAGACCTGACTTGTGCTTTCTTTATGCCTTTTTTTCTGTCTCAGTAAGAATGATCATGGTTCCTTCTGTCCAACAGAACTTCCAGTGAGAATGGAGATGTTCTACATTTCTGAGTTGACCAATATGGTAGCCAGAAGCAACATATG